>ML326710.1:0-53761 GCA_005239505.1 Nicotiana paniculata | reverse complement strand
AATTATTTTTAACCAAAAAAAACTCGGATGGAGCCCACCGGTCCAATAAAAAGTATAGATTTTCGATCCCACATCGTATCTAAGACGTTATCTCGTAGTTGGTTGCTTGTTTCGGCTCCAAATCACCAAATCTTCAACTTTCTAAAAAATCTAAATCGAAGTATTCCGACTTATTTTTTTGTTAAAACTCATGTATAAAAAATGTTTGTTAGTTGGTTTTACTATGTTCTATGTTATTGGGGATTGTTTTGCAATTTAATTAATTTTTTATTTTTTATCCGGATTATATTATTAGTGTGATAAAAAAATTAGTAAAATAGAGAAATTGTTATTAGTTATTAAAAAAATATTAATTAGTTAATTTTTACTTTGGTATATGTTTTTTTCGTGATTGTTTTGTGACTAAATTAATTTATTATTTTTATCCGGTTTAGATTAGTTATTTGCTAAAAGATTAGTAAAATAGATAAATTATTATTTTAGGAATAATTAATCTTATTTAGATGTTATTGTTGTAGGTATATGAATATGTGACTTTAGTTCCCTTTAGTGGTATTTTGTGCCGGTAATTTTAATATAGTACTCGTATTTGTAATATAGTGCCCGTGTAGCGTAGTAAAATGTAGTTCCCTTTAGTGTAGTATCTTTATAGCTATTGAAATTAATCATTTATTTATTTGTTAAACCCAAAAGTATCTTGAAAGATAGTTCAAATAGAAACTCTCTCGAATTCTAGTAAAAAAACGTAAAAAAATAACATTTGAAAATAATAATATTTGTCAAACTAAGTATTGTTACATGAATATTTAATAATTAAATCTTTTATAGTTATGAAAATTAATTATTCCATTTTATTATAGTAAAAAATATGTGAGTAATAAACTAACATATAAAATAATAAACTAACATATAAAATAAGAAACAAACATATTAAACATATAATATAGTAAACTAACATATAAAATATTAAAGTAACATAATAATAAACTAACATATATAAAATAATAATATAGAAAATGTATCAACCTAATTAACAATGTAATAAAAATATACGAATAAATTTTAATGTTAAAGATATTGCAATATATTTAAAGATTTTAAGAATTGAAAAAGAAAAATACTTTAATTAATATTATTCAATTTACAGTAGTCGTCATGGAGGTTCCGCCTGTGCATCCCGAACCTGCATCGCTAGAGCTAATGTTGCTACAGGTCGAGCATAGGTATTCGTACATATGGGAGGGGCGGTGTTTGCCCCTGACATTCGCTAGACGGGTAGACAATATATGGGACTTTCTTAGGGCCCGCCCACTTCATCCCCGTATAGTCAGATAGGATACAAATTTCTATAGGATCATAGAGATCGGTCGGTTGCAGTTGGAGTGGTCATTGATCACGGCTTTTATAGAGCATTCGCGACCGGAGACGCACACGCTTCGTTTACCCATTGGCGAGGCTACTATCACACTTCAGGACGTGAAGGTTCTGTATGGTCTGCCAGTTGATGGACATCCTATAACTTACCCGCATGCTCTCAGATACTATACGGGATTGCAGTACCTGGATGTTGCAGCGGCTCACCGGTTTCCAGCCAGCGGAGGAGGCTGCATTAAGTGGGGTTAGTGATTTACAGTCGACGCCCGTCCGGCTCCATATGGAGGCGATGGATGCGGACATTATTGATGATACACCAGATCTTCCTATCAACCAGTTCACAAGATTGTTGATGTTGCTTATGTTTAATGGAGTAATATTCCCGAGCACTTCGGGAAACCTAGTAAGCTTGAGATTTCTTCATCATCTTGAGCGGCTAGATGATTTACCTAGTTACATCTGGGGTGCAAATGTTCTAGGTTACTTGTATAAGAAGATGTGCTGGGCGAGCATGGGCACCCAGCGAGACGTTGCCGGATTTTTGCCGCTGCTGCAAGTGAAAACATAGTCAATTATTTTCATGATTATAACATACATAGTAAAAATATACCTTAAATTTTACGTCTACATTGTATATTAGGTTTGGGCTTGGGAGCGGTTCCTGCAGTTGCAGCCACATTTACCACCTATCGCTCCGGATGCACCACCTCCACCATTTCTCCCTTTAGCTAGGAGGTGGTTGATAGGCAAGGCTATGGACGCTAGGTCGAGACCCAGTTTGGTCGACCGCAACTTGTACCTACTCCGCCCGCTTGGCTTAAGACACATTACTAGCGGGATGATCGTTCCAGGGTTGACCAGACATACGTGGCCTAGCTAGAGGCGCAAATTGAGATTTGGGTCCGTCGATATGACCTAATTCCGCCACCCCCTCCACCTGAGCGTAAGGATAGTGAGCATGTGTATATGAGCTGGTACTGCAGTGTTACCCGACTTTTCATCTGGAATCCCGTTCATCGCTCTGGCGGTCGGTGCATTCCATACATCGGGAGGCATGGGGCACTGGTATGTTATCTGTTATACTTACTTATATCGTTAACCTAGCATTCTGTAATTAATATTTTACATGTTTTGCAGGCTATTGGATTACATCTGTTCTACCAGTTGGGGCTGCAGATGCAACAACATACCGGCGAGGGAGCGACAGCTTTGCACGAGTATGGCCTCCAGGTTATAGATCTGGCTTCCCGAACATTGAGGCGAGCCCGAGATGGTGAGCGCTTAGGAGACGAGGCTGATTAGCCGCCGGAGCAGTACCATCGTGGGCTAGAAGTGGAGCCTGAACGTGGTTGACATGGCAAGCGTGCCCAAAGAGGAAGAGGTGTCCTACGAGGTCGTTGAGCCATCTGTTGAGGATTTTGGAGTTGATCAGTTGGGTGACCATCATGAGCCAGATGATGCTCCTCATGATATGTCGTTATTCAGCCTTCAGTTGATGCCAGGGACGTCACAGTTGACCCCGTGATCTCCATTTTTGATTGCGGGCACGACCATTACGCGACAGGAGTGGGATCAATATTTTCTTGGTCCCCCAAATCCATCGACGGTTGCTGATGATCGTCCGACACGAGATGTGCATAGTGGGCGCAGACTGAGTTATGGGTTATCATCTAGGGATGTTGAGGATTTTTCACAGGTGCAGGTTTGTTTGTATTACTATTATTTATATTTATTTTTATCTCATTGATTAGTCATCAATATCTAAAGTGTTTTTATTTTTTAAAAGGCATCATCCTCGCCCGTCACGGAGGCCACTTTGTGCGATAATAACATGCTTGAGATGGATGATTATATTCTGGAGCCCGCCAAGACCATTACAAATTTTTTAGATAACACGTACATTAGTAATATATATTTCATATACTAAAATATCTTCTTATTCTGTAGGTTACTGCTGGACCGATGACCCCTTCTACCGAGCCTTTCATCTTACTGACGATTATGCTGCAGTGCATCCTCCGATAAATAGATGACGTGATGAGGATGATCCTGATAGTTTAGTCGGGTGGGATGGGATGTGCATCAGGCCGGCCAATGCTTTAAAGAATACAGGTTGTGGGACACATTGACATTTTTTATTATATGTACATATGACATTCTGTATATAATAGCAACATTATTTATGTTTTACATTTGCTCATATGTTTTTATTTCTTGGGGTTATTTATTAGCTTAATACTACAACCCAAAAACTAAAACGACAACTTAAATTAATTTAAATTCGGCACAATTAATGAAAATACATGACAAGTAAAACATAAAGATAAAATACTACACTCAACACATCCATGTGTTTGTTTAGTTACTATCGCCCATTATTCTGTGCTTCAATCACTTAAATTTCTCATCCAACCTATTTTTTTCTTCTTATGCCCTTTTAGTTTCTCCTGCAGTTGTTGTAGTTTAAAGATCTGGAGTTCGTATTCATTGGTCATATTCCAAACATACTGCAAACATGATTTGTAGTATTTCTGGTTAATGGATTCATCATACCATTCTTCAAATCTACACTGATTTCCGTCCTACCAATGAGGATTATAACACAACCATATTAGATAACATTATATAAAAAATATTAACAAACATTTTCTATAAAACAAACTTACAAGTTATTGACATATCCAGCGTCTGCGCCCCACATTACTATTTGACTGACATGACTTCAAAATCTCACTTTTGCCACAATAACACCTTGATATGTCATTGCGCCCATACGTTTCTTAATGCAAGAAAAAATAAAAATTTACGGAAAGTTTTTCGATTTGTTTTTGTTAAGCACAAATAATAACTAAAATGCGCTACGCTTTTATAGGCAAGATAAAACACATAACACGTATTAGTGGCGCGCTATGCTTCGTGTGATAATAATTCTTTAGGGTACAAGACAACTTTTCCAGAATGACAACTTTTTCAGGTCAACAAGACAATACACATAACGAATATTGGTGGCGCGCTATGTTTCGCATGATAATGATTCTTTAGAGTACAATACATCTTTTCCATAATGGCGGCTTTTTCAGGTCGACAATACAATACACATAACGCATATTGGTGGCGCTCTATGTTTCGCGTGATAATGATTCATTAGGGTACAATACAGATTTTCCAAAATGGCAGCATTTTTAGGTTAATAAGACTATACACATAATGCATATTGGTGGCGCGCTATGCTTCGCGTGATAATGATTCTTTGGGGTATAAAAAAAATTCTTAAACTGAACCAAGACATCTGTATTCAAAGATCATTTGAAGAAACATTACAACATCCATTTAAAAAGTTCCACTAACATTTAATAAGTGGTTCAAAAAGAGGTAGAAGTGTGAAGGTAGTTCAACAAATACCCATGGAACATGTCTTAACACTATCAATCTCTACCTTGAAAAAAACATGCTAGGTTGCTATACTGACTTGGTTGATGACAAGTGGTATGGTTTTTTGCGTCCCTTGGAAAATAAGCCTATTAATATACACACTGATATCAAAGTTGCAGGGCACATTATTGAGGGCGAAGCGCATTCTACAAAGCCTGAAAGTACGCGAATTTGGGGAAAAAGACTACAATGGGTTTCCCTTTATTCAGAACGATGTGATTATGAAGTATTATGTCGCTGGCATGGGCTTGTTGTGCCACAAGCACTATCTGCAACCTTCCTAACAAACATACACAATGATGAACCAGAAGTGATACGACATTTGATGAAGGAGATTCTAGAGATAAAAAATGCATTAGCTGTTCATCATGCAATGGATGATCTTAAGTACATGGGAGGAACAGAGGATCAGTATTGGGATTTATTCGAAATTGAAATATTGCATAGAGGAAATAATTATCATGTTTTCCCAACAGTTGTCGAGTGGGAGGGACTACCTTATTTTCTACCACAACCCTTGGACGTTGGAGTCCCATATTGTTGTAGAAATCAAGCAAGTGGTTTTATTGATGATATCAATGAAATACGAGAAAAGTGTGTAAATTAGGGCCTAGATTACGATGCCCTCGGTCCCGAAGAATGCGTACACAATGTGGACGAAGAAGATGAAGACAGGGACACTGAAATCGGGCCAGACAGTGACGATAATGGCAAATGACTATTGTTTTTCTTCTTGGGGTATATGCTAAATTTTTGTACTGTAATATTAATGCTAAATTTAACTCCATTGGAATTACAATTTTTTTCTCATATTTTTTGCAAACTGAACATTTACATACATTTATTACAACAAATTACTACAAGAAAACACTATGTGTATCCTTGATAATTGGCCACATTGGATGAACTTCCACTGGGAGCTGAATTACCATCGCTACCCAAACTAGCTGAAGGAAATTTACGATGGTCGTGTCCTGTTTGGGAACATATGCCACATTTATGCGTATAAATAGTATCACCAACATCCATTTGGTTTTGTATACGCGTTCTTTTCTACACATGTCACTGACGCACATACTCCTTGTTACACATCATTTTAAATGGTTCCGACGACCACTAATGCTCAGCACCCACTGGCTGCAACTGTCTACTATAGGTGTTTAAGTATGCAACAACACTATATTATTTATCAACGTACCTCGTTGCCGTGAAACCTGTATGTTGAAAGAACTTCATGGCATGTGATAGATGGACCATTTTCCACAAGATCATAACATTTTGGTTTCATTGATGGTGTGTATATTATTACCCCGGTTATGCTGGATAGCGGTGTGAACTTAAAAAATATTCGCTCGTTGTAATACAGCAAAAATGAATGCCATTATGCTCACTTCCTGTATTTCTCAAATCTTTTCATTGGTATTGGCATGAATTCACCCTTTTCTATCGATGCGGATGCACCTCTGGACCTATCAACAAACCTCTCCACCATATACTTGAATGACATCCGCATCATGGCAGTGACAAGCAATCCACGTGCAGACTTCAATAACCCGTTTAAAGACTCTGACACATTTGTAGTCAGAATTCCCTATCTTCTTGTTACACCCCATATTTTCGTACGTAAAAGTACGCCATAAGTAAATTGATGAAAGCTTGGAGGCCATAAGTAAAAGTACATAAAAGTACGCCAAAAGTATGCCATAATTAAATTGCCCACATGGCCGAGATGATATGATAGGATGCTCTCAGAGGCTTGATGATGTTATAAAATATGTACCTATGCACAACATGACATTCATACCATATGCATGTCACTATATGTATTTCATGATGTATAGAGTTATCCAGACTTACATGTTGAGTTATTTACTCCATGTTTCTTCCATGTCTTTTATATACTTATTTATGTGTCTTACATACTCGGTACATTATTTGTATTGACGTTGTTTTTGCCTGGGGACGCTGCGTTTCATGCCCATAGGTCCCAATAGACAGGATGAGAGCCCTCCAAGTAGGCTATCAGCTCAGCGGAAGGTGGTGATACACTCAATTTGCTCTGGAGTTGCTTATTTGATTAGTATGATTAGGACATGTATTTATTAGTATGGCAGGGCCCTGTACCGACCTTTATGATATTTATGTACTCTAGAGGCTTGTAGACATATGTTGTGTACGTGAAAGATTGTATGGCCTTGTCAGCCTATGTTCAGTGTACGAGTCATCATTTTTAGTCTTGTAGGCCAGTATGTCATATGTATAAGTTTGTATTCCCCCATGCTTTACTTTGGTTCATTTACCTATGATAGAATGATACAAAAGATATGTTACATTGGTAGTCGGTTGAGTAAGGTACTGGGTGCCCGTCACGGCCCGTCGGTTTGGGTCGTGACAAAAGTGGTATCAGATCAGTTTTGTCCTAGGGAGTCTATTAGTCCTGTCTAGTAGAGTCTTGTTTGTGGGTGTGTTATGCACCACACTTATAAGTAGGAGGCTACAGGGCATTTAGGACTGTCACTCTTTCTTCTTACTCTAGATCGTGTGGTAGAGCTCTGTTGTAAGAACTCAATTTCCTACACTCCATCTTATTCATAATATGACGATGCCTACATCCAGAAAGACGGTTGGTAAGAGATATAGTTGTAGAAGAGTTGAGTAAGAGGAACTCAATTTTTCATGATGCTTATGATGAGTACATGTAAGGTCTTCAGTAGATCATGTGTGTACTATGACGTGTAAGCCTCTTGATAAGGAGCCTTAAGGCAAGAATATCTATCCACCCCTATGGTGAAAGACAATGAGAGATTCAGAAGATAGATAAAAGTTTCAAATAGGTAAAAGAAGCAAGACGAAGAAGGGTATGAGGCGCCCCGTTAATGAAGATTATCAGTATTTACAATTCAGGCAGAGGAATATATGCCTTTTGACTTACCTTCAACAATAACAGAGGTATGTACAATTGGCCATACCTATCTCATTATGCCCTATGGGGGGGGGGGGGCTAAAAAAAGTAATATAAGAGAAGGATGGATATCAGGATCCGACAAGGGTTAGAGTGACCCAAAATAGTGGATGGATTATTGCGTTAGTTGACGTTTCCGAAGGATATTGCAAATGTGCTAATAGATCTCCTGGTGATACACCAGATGGTACACTTTAAAATAGTACAACTAGATATAAATACTACAAAGATAGGTACTGGAAGCCTTGAAAGGATAAATATTACCTAAGTGTGGCTCCCGTCCCTAGTAGAGCGAGAATGTTAAGCAACCAGAAAAGCCAGTGGATGGAGCAAAGGGAGCTAACAAAAGAACGTCTTGTTAAGTTTTCATAATAAAGTGATAAACAAAAATGTTAGCAAGGAAATAAGAAGAGAGATAATGAAGCATTATGAGTAAGATGTGATACATGAATGACAACGGTAGATCAAAAAAATGAGAGTATTACAGAGTCTATAGTCAAGTAAAGGAAGAGACGAGAGGTAACAGGCCGTGAGACAACAAAAGAATATAGGTCATACAATCATATCCTCATTTCGAGAAGCAAGTTCGTAACTCTAACATGATTACCAAAAAGGAAAAGTTAGACCCTAGAGTAATACAAATCAGTATGGGCTGGTGAACAAGATAAACTACACATTACTTAGGGACTGAGTGATTTGATAATGGTCGGCATCATGAGAATTTCAGATTGCATTCCAGCGATAATAGAATGGACAACACAAGAAGATTCATGAGAAATTTAGAGAATGGTTATTCAGAAAGACGCTTTCCTAAAGCAAATAATGTGAGCAAAATCAAACTTAAGGGAAGATGTGTGCCAGTTATACTAGGTGTCACCCTCGTGAGTAAGGAATTTTGTTATCCTTGGTACAGAAGGATTATCGCGAGACAAGTAAGTGTCATCGATAGTGTGAAAAGACGCCAAAGATGAAGAAAAAACATCTATAGGTAGATCATAGTAGCGCTAAATCTTAGTACTCCCCTTAAAGGGGGAATATGGAGTGATGTGATATTAAGTCTGAATTAAGTGGTTCTAGTAACTATGGAATGGTAAAGGAAGAATGCGATAAAATGAGGAAGGAATGAGATTGCACTTATCCAAATCCTACCAATATGCTACTATTTCAGAACATTATGCAAGCACGACATCAAGGAAACAAAGTGAGGGTTCCTGCCCGGGATGTTATTGATAAATAAAGAGCCAGTGCGAGAGGTAAGTTAAGACAACGAAAATAACCCAAGAAAGATTACGCGGAATATTGATATGAGAATGGGCCAACGAGTAGTTAGAAGTTGATTCAGGAAGAGCCTAGTTATGGTTAGACAAGAGGTTACAGAAAAATCAGCAGACCATGCAAGATAAACATAGTGAACCCCAACATGGTGAATTCAGCCTCGCAGTAGTGTCATTGTAATACTTGAGATATATTCAGATAGGAGTCGGGGTAGTTAAAGGTACCGTATGAATGTTACGAGAATAAAAGAGAGTGCCACTGGGAAAACAGTCAAAATATCAGTTCAGAAGCAACCCTACAAGCACAAGGGCATGGAGATAAGTAACTATGGATAATTATAGGCAAGGAAGGACATCAAAAGGTCCGTAATAAGCTCACAACTTTAAAAGAGTCAGACGGTCCTCCCTAAGCATTACAATATAAGACTAGCTGAGGAAAGAAGGAAAAAGGCTACAACCTAGCACAGTGACCTAAAAAGGAAATGGTGTCACACCTCTTTTTTCCCGAAGAGGAATAAGGGAGTTTTTCCAATTTAAGTGACATAATTCGAAATGGAATTATCTTATTTAATTTCAGAGTCGCCACTAAAAATTATTTATTTACGGTATTCCGACTCACCATTTATTTTAAGATCCCAAATCGAGGAAATTTGAATCTGTTTTAAAGTCCGCGAAACCAGAAGACCGGGTATGGAATTTTGCTAATCCAGGAGAAGGTGTGAGGCACTCCCGAGTTTCTTGGTCTTAGCACGGTCGCTCAACTATTATTAATTGGCCTAATTATCTGATTAATTACGTATTTATAACCCATTGTGCATTTTTTACACTTTAAATCGCTTTTAGTATTTATAGAATTATTTTGGAACAAGTCACGATGTCGTACACTTGTCGTTTTGGTACACGTCGCAAACTGCGCCACATGAAATGCATGCGCGATTTACGACATGTTTATTTTAATTATTGTTCAAAGTTATGTTTGGGTCACATGAAATGCACACCCTAAAGGGATTTACGTATCACGACTATGCCGCGGGAACCGTACCAATAGCCGTGATGATTTAATTATGCGCCTTAAGTAAACTACAATATTTATGAATTGTGAATATCTAAGTTTGAGATAAATAAAAACATGAAAGTCATTAGTTTTGGATGGACTACAGATATTCTCACCTAAGTCCGCTGGGGTGCTGGATTGGTAAAAAGGAAAACTTTTATTAAGGATTTCAACATGGCCCAAGTATATAGGATGCGCCTAAGACAGATTCCAAATTTGTAGGGCTTGGATTAAAGTTATACTATAAAAAAGATTCATAGAGTCATCAATTTATAAATACATCGTATTCAAAGAAAAACTCCTCAGGGTCTGGCCCAATTGTATTAGCTTGACTAAAATGAAATTGGGCCATCATGACTAGCGCAATAGCACGAGAGGATTACATTTCACAAATTTTAACTAATTAATAATTCAATAAGATTGAGAATTAGGAAAAAAAAAACCTACTAATTAACAGTTTAATTAATTACAAGTACTAAAGAGTTCGCAAGAATTTCACACGATGCTAAATGTAGTAGGATTTACAAAGTTTTTCCCTAATATTAATCTACATGCCATTAATGAATTAAAACAAACCGTGACAACCACTGTAATTATCACTTAATATATCTAAACACATATTTCTAAAACTCAATACAATGGAGCTTAAGGTTACAACAAACTATCCATTAATCAAATTTTCCTAACAAGACAAAATAAACAACTAAATAAAATTGTCTAAAACTTTATTAGAGCTGGTTCTATTTCAGCTGAGCCCTCTCCCATAAAATCAATCTCCTGAATCTTACTCCATTTGCCAGGTTCTCATCTTACGTGTTCCTGATGCAATCATGACTTACTCTGATTTTGCACATGGGTTGTTGTGGGTTGATTCCATGTCTTTAACTCAAACAATGCTCAACGGTCACTACTCAAAATGCCGTAAGTTTCATAATAACAATTAGATCTATTGAATGCAAATAAATCAAGTCTGGATCCAACTTTATAAAGTTTATGCAGATTTAACTCATTTCAATCATGAACCAAGCTTATACAAATGTCATTTAGCTTGAAACCTATTAGCTATACCTTAACTAACTAAAAAAAAAACAGCAACAAAATCAATAAGCACAGGTAAACAGAATTCACAACAGCATTTGAAATAGATATCCAGTTTTCATTAAATATCAAGTTCAACATTTGAGGTTTCATAATATACCTAGATGCAGAAAACATCACTTAACAAGAAAAAATAAAGGTCAGAAAATCAAATGGGCAAAGCTTAGCAACCCAGAAACAGCAGCAGCAGACAAACAACAACAAAGAACATCTCCAGTATCAAACTTCAAACTTGATATATCTTAGAAATTCTATGTGTGTATTTTCTACTATGAACGTAGGAATTGAAAGGAAAATGCAGGAGTTTTCTATTGAGAATGCAGAGAATTCAGTGTGTTTTCAGAGAAATCAGTGTGTGTGTAATGAAAGAATGTGAGTGCCTTTATATAGAGTAGGAATGCAAAGGGATAGGAATGAGAGGTACAAGGGAATCTGCCAGAATTTCCTTAAAATCAGGAAATGGACATCTTCTAAAACAGAAAAATGGACAGCTGTCCAATTTCTGGTACCTTCCTAAAATAGAAAATAGACAGCTGTCTAATTTCTGGATATTTTACTCTTATCCTTATCTTTTTTCTAATTATATTGGGACAGCTGTCCCTGTTCTAGAAACTTCCTATGTATTTTACCTCATTTCTGACCTAATTCCAATTATTTCATTACACTTTAGTCCCTATCATTATTTTCTAGAACCTTCCAGACACTTCTAGATTTAGACTCCCTGATTTTGGTTTTCAATTAACCCCTTTAAGGTTTCTATTATTACCCCTTCAAACCTTTTAATTCCAATTGACATTCAACATCAGCAACCAAACAATCGAAAACCAACTCAAAGATCAAATGAAAATATAAACAAATGACTAATTCACCTAACTAGATCACTGATCTAATTAAATTGATTCAATTAATCTAAACAACATGCGATTAAACTAAATATCATACAATTAATTTAATAAGCTTATTTTAATTTAACTAATCAAATAACAAATTAAACACCTAAAATCAGTGATTCAGAGAAGAAAAAAAAGAATATAGAAAAGAGAAATGAGGGTATACATAAATCGGATTGACTTGACAAAAGAGGTCTAGTTGCCAAAAAACCTCTTACCAAGATACCCGTCTAGAACGTGAATCCCTGATGGGAGATCTTGGCAGGAGGATCCTTGAACAAACTAGTTAAGGACTGAGGTTTGATTAGAAGAAAAATCTGAAAAGGGGCAAATCTAGGGTTTGGATTTTTTTTAGATCTGAAATTGAAGGGATTTGGTGAGTGATTTAGGAAAACTAACGGTAGATTCGGGTTGAGGGTGAAGAGGGGATTGTAAGGTAGGATTTTGAGGCGGTTTGGAGGTCGACCGTCGTCGTGGAAATTTCCGGCGGCGGTTTAGGTCGGCTATTAGAGAGAGGGGTGAGAGATGAAGGGTGAGGGGTTTAAGGTGTGATTTTGGGTGTGTTTGGAGTGTCGCCTCCACCGTAGGCGATTTCCAGTGGACGGCGATAACAGAGGGTTTGTGGCGGCTAGGGTTTGGTTATGTTGCGGGGGCATGGAGAATGAGGGAGTTCTGGAGGGCCTAGGGGTGTTAGGACACACACACACATATATATATATATATATATATATATATATATATATATATTTTAGGGGAGGGGAATTCCGAGCCGTTAGATCCAAAAGGATCAACGGCCAGGATTGATCTTAATTGAAACAAGGTCGTTTGGTTGGTGAGGGAATTGGACCGGACTGGACTGGGGTTTGGCCCAATTCGATCAAGCCCAATTAAAACCTCTTTATTTTTTGTTTTGTTTTGTTTTGTTTTCTTTGATTTCAAAAACTAATTAAAATAATTAAAATCCTAAATTAAGTCCTAAATACATCTATTTTGTAAAATTAAACTAATTATCTATAATTAGTCAATCTTAAATCAACAAAAGAAAATTACTAATTTAACACTAAGAGCTAAAAAATGTAAAAATGAATAATTTTTGTGATTTTTCTTTTAATAATACAATCAAATTATTCAATTGGCATGCTAAATGTAATTAAGACCTACAAATGCTATATAATGAAGATTTAGACATTTTTTGTTATTTCCTATGATTTTAAAATGCTAAAAATGCATGAAAAAATGCAACTAAATGCAAATAATTACCAAAAATTCTTTAAAACAAATTCTAAAAAACAAATAAGAAAAATCTATTTATTGATTTTGTGGGAGTATTTTGGGTGAGACAAAAATTACATGCTCACAGCTTCCCCTCTTTACTCAGAAACACGAAGAGTTTTCGGGCAAAGATAGAGTGAGCAATCGTGAATAAATTTTACCCATTTGATACTCCATGGGAAGCATTTTGAATAAGTTTGACCGTGCTTCAAAGGTTGCCTACATATCCTTGGCTATAAAGGAATCATGTCAGTGTAGTTCTGGAAGTATTGGTAGTTAGGACTACCAAAAAATTGTGATTTCACTGTTATTGCTGTTGTTTACTTCTTGCTGAGCTCCTTATTACACCAAAGTCAAAATGAAAACAAGACTAACTTAGCCTAATAGCTATTGAGTTACAAGATTCCTATCTATGAGTCTTTTGAAGCTTGATCTTGAGTCTTGGCTGGTTCTTCACGCAGACTCTGACCCGAATCATGATGCTTGCTAGCTACAGGTGCTAGTTCATTCTCCTTCAGCTTTTTGAATCAAGACGGGATATGCAGATGTTGTGGCTTCAGTCATATATTGAGTACTCCACGTCTTTTTTCCACTTCTGCACTTTGGGTTCAACTCTTTTCTTTCCTTCTTTTTCTTTTATTCTAGATTGAGACTTCTTCTTTTGGTTGTGTCGAACCCTGTGTCTCAAGGTATAACCTGCTCAGGCATCAAAATAAACGAATGAAACTTTCTTCAAAAGTTTTCACTAGGAAAATTTCGTGTGTTATTGTAACAAAATTCCATACTACTTCATTATTGAAAGCGATAAAAAAGGTCGGAGTGGTGTACCCAGGAAAAAGAGACTAAGGAATGGTGACCCTATGTCTGAAATGAAATCAATTAGGGAGTGGAGACACTATATCTAAAACATCAACTAGGGAGTGAAGACCCTATGTTGGAAAAATGACTAGGGAGTGGAGACCTTATGTATATAAATAAAATCACCTAGGGATTGGAGACCTTATGATTGAAAAGAGACTAGGGAATGGAGACCCTATGTCTAAAAATAAAATCAACTAGGGATTGGAGACCTTATGATTGAAAAGAGACTAGGGAATGGAGACCCTATGTCTAAAAATAAAATCAACTAGGGATTGGAGACCCTATGTTTGAAAAGCGACTAGGGAGTGAAGACCCTATGTCTAAAAATAAAATCAGCTGTGGATTGGAGACCCTATGTTGGAAAATCATCAACTAGGGAGTTGAGACCCTATGTCTAAAATAAAATCAACTAGGGATTGGAGACCCTATGTTGCAAAATCATCAACTAGGGAATGGAGACCATATGCTAGCATCAAGTTATGTTGCCAAGAACTAGGGAGTGGAGACCCTATGTTGGCATCAACTGGGGAATGGAGACCCTATGTTGGCATCAACTAGGGAATGGTGACCCTATGTTGGCATCAACTAGGGAGTGGGGACCCTATGTTGCCATCAACTAAGGAATGTTGATCCTATGTTGGCATCAAGTTATGTTGGCATCAACTAGGGAGTGGAGACCATGTGATGGAATCAACTAGGAAATGGTGACCATACGTTGGCATCAAGTTATGTTGGCATCAACTAGGGAGTGGAGACCCTATATTGGCATCAACTAGGGAATGGAGACCCAATGTTGGCATCAGGTTATGCTGGCATCAACTAGGGAGTGGAAACCCTATCTTGGAATTAACTAGGGAGTGGAGACCCTATGTTGGCATCAAGTTATGCTGGCATCAACTAGGGAGTGGAGACCCTATGTTGGTATCAACTAGGGAATGAAGACCCTATGTTGGAAAAACGACTAGGGAGTGGAGCCCCTATGTCTAAAAATAAAATCAACTAAGGATTGGAGATCCTATGTTGGCATCTACTAGGGAGTGGTGAACCTATGTTGGCATCAACTAGGGAGTGGAGACCCTATGTTTGCATCAACTAGGGAATATAGACCCTATGTTGGCATCAGGTTTTGCTGGCATCAACTAGGGAGTGGAGACCCTATGTTGGCATTAACTGGGTAGTGAAGACCCTATGTTTGAATCAACTAGGGAATGCTGATCCTATGTTGGCATCAAGTTATGTTGGCATTAACTAGGGAGTGGAGACCCTGTGTTGGCATCAACTAGGGAATTGTAACCCTATGTTGGCATCAAGTTATGTTGGCATCAACTAGGGAGTGGAGACCCTATGTTGGCATCAACTAGGGAATGGAGACCCTATGTTGGAAAAACAACTAGGGAGTGGAGCCCCTATGTCTAAAAATAAAATCAACTAGAGATTGGAGATCCTATGTTGGAAAATCATCAACTAGGCAGTGGAGACCCTATGCTGGCATCAACTAGAGAGTGGTGACTTTATGCTGGCATCAACCAGGGAATGGAGACCCTATGTTGGTATCAGGTTATGCTAGCATCAATTAGGGAGTGGAGACCCTACTTTGGCATGAAGTTATGTTGTCATCAATTGAGGAATGGAGACCCTATGTTGGCATCAACTTGGAAATGTTGACCCTACATTAGCATCAAGTTATGTTGGCATCAACTAGGGAGTGGAGACCCTGTGCTGGAATCAACTAGGAAATGGTGACCCTATGTTCGCATCCGGTTATGTTGGCATCAACTAGGGATTGGAGACCCTATGTTGGCATCAACTAGGGAATGGAGACCCTATGATGGCATCAGGTTACGCTGGCATCAATTAGGGAGTGGAGACCCTATGTTGGCATCAACTAGGGAGTAGAGACCCTATGTTGGCATCAAGTTATGCTGGCATCAACTAGGGAGTGGAGACCCTATGTTGGCATCAACTAGGGAATGGAGACCCTATGTTGGAAAAATGACTAGGGAGTGGAGCCCCTATGTCTAAAAATAAAATCAACTAGGGATTGGAGATCCTGACCCTATGTTGGCATCAACTAGGGAGTGGAACCCTATGTTGGCATCAGGTTATGATGACATCAACTAGGGAGTGGAGACCCTATGTTGGCATCAAGTTATGCTGACATCAACTAGGGAGTGGAGACTTTATGTTGGCATCAACTAGGGAATGTTGATCCTATGTTGGCACCAAGGTATGTTGGCATCAACTAGGGAATGGAGACCTTGTGTTGGCATCAACTAGGGACTGGTGACCCTATGTTGGCACAAGTTATGTTGGAATCAACTAGGGAGTGGAGACCCTATGCTGGCATCAACTAGGGAATGGAGACCCTATATTGGCATCAAGTTATGATGGCATCAACAAGGGATTGCAGACACTATGCTGGCATCAACTAGGGAGTGGAGACCCTATGCTGGCATCAAGTTATGCTGGCATCAACTAGGGAATGGATACCCTATGTTGGCATCAACTAGGGAATGTAGACTCTATGTTGAAAAAAAGACTATAGAGTGGAGCCCCTATGTCTAAAAATAAAATCAACTAGGGATTCGAGACCCTATGTTGGCATCAACTAGGGAGTGGTGACCCTATGTTGGCATCAGGTTATGTTGGTATCAACTAGGGAGTGAAGACCCTATGTTGGCATCAACTAGGGAATGAAGACCCTATGTTTGCATCAGGTTATGCTGGCATCAACTAAGGAGTGGAGACTCTATGTGGGCATCAACTAGGGAATGGAGACCCTATGTTGGAAAAACGCCTCTAGGTATTGGGGACCCTATACTACCATGATTTTGGATTTTCTTTGTTTTCTTTCTCTCTTATTCTTTTCATCATTTTCATCATCATTTCTTCTTTCTTTTTCTTTTTTTTTTTCCATAAAATGAGTAAATGCGGGAAAGAATTTTGGAGGAGACTTTCCTTTTTGGAGTTGTTGCTACAAAGCTGCTTCTAGCCCTTGCACAAATTCTTTTTGGTTGCACCTGCTTCTTGCAAGGTTGATTTTGAATTGCACATGTTTCCTGTTTTTCAAAAAAAGAACAATTTGTCAGTTTGAAACAACGGTTGGTTTTGTGTCCTTGGGCATTTCAGTCACTTGATCTCGGCCCGTTTTTTTTTATGAAGGTCTCAACTGCTTGCTTGTTCCTTGAGGACCGATTTCATTTCCGGCCCTAGAGAACTTGGATGTTCCAATACTTTACCATGACAGTTAATCACGTGGGACTTAAACTTTTTCAACTTTATTTTGCCTTTGTGGGCATTTGACTTTGAGTTCCTTTCCTTTCAGGAGGTCTTGATTTCAAAGCATCCGCCATCATGGCCAGTAGAAGTTGACTCGATGCAATTGTCGAGGTTGTGTGCCTTCTTGAATATTTGCTCGTGTCAAACAAAAGCCTTGTAAATCAATATTTCCATACTTTCTTTGTCTTATCTTAAGAACAGAATTAGACCGAAAGGGGTTCAAGGAAAAACAAAAAATGAAATGGACAAATGAACTTAAACGAGAGGTATCCCTTTCGGGGAAAGGAAACAAGGACTTATCTGGAGTGTATGCAGACTTCAATGAACATGACATGCCTCTTGGACTGGATGCCTGATCCGTGTAAACCGACCACCTCTCAAAAAGTCATCATGACTTATACCTCAAAATTGAGAAACCTTGCCAGGACTCTGTCGATGTTGATGGCTGTGAGGATCCCCATTTTGATTAGTGGCGCTCTTTACGGGTTTTCACCAGCTGACCTCTCCCATTTCTCTTCTCACCGTCGCTCTGTAGTGCTCTTCATGAGTTTTCACTAACAAGACTTTCTCATTTCAATTTCTCTACTTACCATCGCCTTACGGTGCCCGTGAGGGTTTCACGATAAGACTCTCTAATTTTATTTTTCTCATTTGGTGGCAACAGATCAAAGTGACATTCTTGCTGATTGGTCAGAAGGACTTAAAAGGATTTGGGTAAAAGCATTTGGATCGGGTTACAACTTTGGAACCTTTCAGGCGGAACCATCAATGAACCGTTATAACTTCTGCCATAGTTTCAACTTTAAGGAGAATTTGAATTTTTATTTTGGTGTGACTGAACCCCAGGGATCGGCTGCGTATGTATCCTTTCAGAACCAAGTCGAACGTAGTTCAAGGAAACTTTTGTTTTTGTTTTTCTTTTGTTGTTTTTTTCTTTTTTTCATCATTTTTTACATGACTTTTAGGTTCCAAAGAGGGTGATCAAAGAAGAGTAACCGGCTCAAAGGGTTTGCAAAGAGTTGATAGCGTTTGGGTAGTGAGAATGAAATCCTTCGAATCGGAGAGTATGAAGACCGCGAAAGGGGTTAAACATAATACCTTTTGATGTCATCCGCATTGACATCTGTTTCAGGGTCATTTCCTTCAATGTCTCCTATATACAAGCCCTTTTCGGCAATAGTTTTCTTATGAAGTACGGACCTTTCCAATTTGGAGCGAACTTTCCTTTTGCTTCCTTATGATGCAGGAGAATACACCTTAGAACGAGTTGCCCCACTTCAAAGTTCCTAGGCCGCACTTTCTTGTTGTAGGCGCGGGCAATTCTTTGTTGGTACAACTGCCCGTGACAAACTGCGGCCATCCTCTTTTCATCCATCATAGTTAATTGTTCCAGCCGGCTCTTGACCCATTCATCATCCTCGATCTCAGCTTCAATAATGATTCGAAGAGAGGGAAATTCAACTTCTGCAGGTATTATGGATTCATCTCCATAAACTAACAAGTAAGGCGTGGCCCTAACTGATGTGCGCACGGTTGTGCGATATCCCAATAATGCAAAAGGCAATTTCTCATGCCACTGTCCAGAACTTTGATTCATTTTCCTGAGAATCTTCTTGATGTTTCTGTTTGTGGCTTCAACGGCGCAATTGGCTTTGGGTCGGTAAGGGGTAGAATTGCGATGCGTAATTTTAAACTGTTCGCATACCTCCCTTATCAAGTGGCTATTTAGATTTGCAGCATTGTCTGGAATGATAGTTTTCGGAATACCAAAGCGACAAATGATGTTGGAATGCACGAAGTCCACCACTACTTTCTTAGTGACGGCTTAGAAAGTGACTTCTTCAACCCACTTTGCTAAATAATCAATGGCAACCGGGATGAATCTGTGCCTAATTGAAGCTTTCGGCTCTATTGTCCCAATGACATCCATACCCCAAGCAACAAAGGGCTAAGGTGCTGACATAGGATGAAACTCTGAAGGCGGTGCATGAATTAGGTCACCGTGTATCTGACACTGATGGTACTTCCAGACAAAACTGAAGCAATCCTTTTCCATGATCATCCAAGAATAACCTACCCGCAGGATTTTCTTTGCGAGGACATATCCGTTCACGTGGGGCCCGCATACTCCTGAATGCACTTCGTTCATGATCTTTTTAGCCTCTTTGGCATCTACAAATCTTAGAAGATTCAGATCTAGAGTTCTTTTTTACAAAACTTCTCCGCTTAAGAAGAAACTGCTGGCAAGCCTTCTAATGGTTCTCTTTTGGTCTCCACTGGCTTGCTCGGGGTATTCCTTTTTTTTTTAAGAACCTTTTGATATCATGATACCACAGCTGAACATCTGGTTCTATTCCAACTGCATTGCAATAACCACGTCTTTCTCGAATTTGGATCTCCAATGGGTCAATATGGACATTGCTCGGATATGGCATCATTGCAGCCAAGGTAGCTAGTGCATCAGCCAAATCATTGTGGAATCGAGGAATATACCTTAATTCAACGGACGTGAACCATTTTCTAAGATCCTCCACATGTTTTCTGTACGAAATAAGCTTGATGTCTCGAGTTTCCCATTCACCTTGGGCTTGCCGAATGATCAAATCAGAGTCTCCCATGATTAACAATTCTTCCACATCCAGATGAACTGCCATGTTTATTCCCATAATTCAAGCTTCATACTCTGCAGTGTTGTTCGTACAGAAGAACTGAACCTGGGTTGTGGCTGGATAATGCTGACTAGTGGACGAAATCAAAATTTCCCTAATCCCAACACCTTTTGCATATACCGCTCCATCAAAGAATATTTTCCAAGCATTGGTGTCCTCTGGAATTACTTCAACTGGATTTACCTCCTCATCTAGGAAATAAGTGTTCAATGGTTGGTATTCATCATCAACTGGGTTCTCAGCTAGATGATCAACCAAGGCTTGGGCTTTCATTACCGTGTGCGTGACAAAAACAATGTCGAACTCAGTGAGCAGAATTTGCCATTTTGCTAATCTTCTCGTAGGCATTGGTTTTTGGAACACGTACTTCAGAGGTCCCATTCTGGTTATGAGATATGTGGTGTAGTCCAAAAGATAATGTCTGAGCTTCTAAGTGACCCAAGTTAGGGCGCAACAAGTTCTTTCCAACAAAGTGTACTTGGCTTTATAACCGGTAAACTTCTTGCTCAAGTAGTGTATTGTTTTCTTTCTCTTCCCGGTCACATCATGTTGCCCGAGGACACAGCCGAAAGAATTTTCCAGGACTGTCAAGTACAAGAACAAAGGTCTTCCAAGCTCAGGTGGAACCAACACTGGCGGATTTGACAGATATTCTTTTATTTTACCAAAAGCTTCTTGACACTCATCCGCATATTTCTTTAGAAACTTAAATATGGGCTCACAGGTGGTAGTAAGTCGAGCGATGAATCTACTGACGTAATTCAACCTCCCTAGAAAACTCATGACTTCTTTCTTGCTTTTAGGAGGTGGTAAATCCCGAATAGATTTTATATTTGTTGTATCTAATTCAATACCTCTCCGACTGACTATAAACCCCAAAAGTTTCCCATATGGAACTTCGAATGCACATTTATCTAGGTTCAATTTCAAATCATACCTGCGCATACTCTCAAAGAATCTTCTTAGATCTTGCACATGGTCTTCTTGTGTTCATTTAATGGTCACATCATCCATATACACCTCAATTTCTTGGTGCATCATATTATGGAAGATGGCGGTCATAACTCTCATGTAAGTTGCCCCGACGTTTTTCAGACGGAATGGCATGACCCTGTAACAGTAAGTACCCCACGGTGTGGTGAAAGCTGTCTTTTCTGCATCTTCTTCATCCATCAGAACTTGGTGATACCTATCATAACAATCCACAAAAGACTATCTCATGTTTGGCGCAATTGTCGATAAGAATGTGGATGTTTCGTAACGGAAAGTTGTCCTTGGTGCTTTCTTTATTCAAATCCCTATAGTCAACACACACTCAGGTTTTTCCTTCTTTCTTTGGTACTGGAACAACATTAGCCAATCATGTGGTGTATCAGACTACTCGGATAACACCAAATTTCAATTGTTTGGTGACTTCTTCTTTGATCTTATCACTAATGTCTGTTTTGAACTTTCTCTACTTTTGCTGGACAGGTGGACAGCCAGGGTAAGTCGGCAACTTGTGTACCACTAAATTGACGCTTAGTCCTGGCATATCATCCTAAGACCATGAACACACGTCTTTGAATTCAAACAAAAGTTGGATCAATGCATCTCTAGTTCTTTCCTCAACGTGAATGCTTATCATGGTTCCTCTGATCTCTTCTAAACTGCCCAAATTAATTGGCTCGGTTTCATTTAAGTTTTCCTTAGGCTTATTCTCAAATTGTTTCAATTCTCGGTTTATTTCCCTAAACGTCTCATCTTCATCATATTTTGGCTTTTGATTCATTATTTCATAGTTAGGTAGCATTTTAGGATTTGGGCATGAAGTCTGCAAGCATGTCATGTTATTTAAGTCCGCATTATTAGAACTGAAAAGAAAAATATAAGAAAATAGGAAAATCATAAATAAATAAAAGAAAAGATCGATAGACGATGAAATACTGATTTCATTTCATTGAATTTGAAGATAAGAGGGTTTACATTGAAATTAAAAGACAACAAAATAAAAAACATTCGAGTTACACCCTGAAATAACTCGGAATGCCGAAAAGATGGCAAGACTGGACTACGGGGATTCCCGCCTAACAAGGAATGAGGTAGACTTCCAATTTTGGAGCTTAGCATTTGGCCCCATGTACTGCACCTCTGCAATGCTTGTGCCTTCTCCCGGTTGGACCATGTGGACCTCGTACAACATCTGTTTCACTGCCTCACAAATGTTTTCAATTTCTTCGGTCGTGAAGGCCTCTTCTTCTTCATACTTTGGCTTCACAAATGACTTTGCGAGATGTGGAATGGGATGGGGTAGGACCCATCAATTTTTCTTGTGCTCATCAGCCCATTTTACGTCGGCATCGGTAGCATTGTAACCTATGCCAAAGAACTTCTTATTGGAAGTCAAAGTAATGGGCTCTGTGATGCCTTGTAGCGATACCCCGAGCCATTTACCGGGCTTGTACCCATGTTTGATCATTACACTAACAACCATGATTGATGCATTTGATAAAGTAGGGTTAAGGAAATGGGGTCCCTTCTTCGCACTGGTCGACGACCACAATTTCAAGTCTTGATAGACAATGTGCTCACTTCCTTCTCTAGCCTCTAGACATGGGGCTGACGGGTCCATGTAAATGGGTTGTTCATCCTCCCCGTGGACGACAATTTCTTGGTTTTCATGTTTGAACTTGGCCATTTGATAGAGAGTAGAGGGCACAGCTCTTGCGGCATGGATCCATGGTTTTCCTAGGAGAAGGTTATATGAAGTATCCATGTCCAGAACTTGGAACGTTACTTCAAAGTCCACGGGCCAATGGTTAGAATCAAGTCGATTTCCCCTATCATATCTCGCTTGACACCATCAAAAGCGCGCATGTCACGACCCAAATTTCCCTCCGTTGGGTATCGTGATGGCACCTAGTCTAAGGGAGTAGGTAAGCCTAATATTTCCACTGAATGAAAATAATAATAAAGGAATCATAACAGTCTCGATATAGACATCTTGACAGAGTTTACAATTTCCCAAAACCCGGTAAATACAAGTCATAAGCTCTACAAAATCTTTCTATCAATTCTAAATACAATTGTCTAGGAATAAGTAAGTACAGTTGAATAGAAATAAAATAGGAAGGTGACTCTGAAGCCTGCGAACGCAGCAGCAGGTTACCTTAAGTCTCCTCAACAATGATCTGTGCAACTACTAACAACAATAACCTGGATCTGCATACCAAAATGTGCAGAAGTGTAGTATGAGCACATCACAGCGGTGCCCAGTAAGTATCAAGACTAACCTCGGTGAAGTAGTGACGAGGACTAGTCAAGACACCACCGGTCTAATAAGTAAAAAGGCATAAATGTATAAATGATCGAAACATAATATCTATCTAAATATTTTCAATATAATTAATTATACGATCGAATAATACGGAAGAAAATTCAATAATTACGATCAACAGACAACATAATAGAAATACGCAAAGAGAATGAAAAGAATGCAATCCAAATGGCGGGAATCACAACCCAATAAAAGCACTAGCAACTCAGCACTACATCAATTTATTCACATCATGCCTTAGCCAATAAACTCAATAAAAATGGTCAAACCTTCAAGTGAAAACTTTTAAATCGTGAGTTTATTTTGAAAGCTTTAAAGATATAATCATTTCGGAATAGAGAAATTTCTTCTTTGAAACATGCTTTCTCTGAATGTATATTTATATATTTTTATAAAGAGAAATCTTTGAAATATAGTCTCTTCAAAATACGTGGTGCTCAAATGTACTTTCCCAAATACTGCTCGTTCAAATATCATCAAAATATGTGATGTTCAAAATATACTTTCCCAAATACTGCTCTTTCAAATATCATCAAAATACGTGATGTTCAAAATATACTTTCCCAAATACTGCTCTTTATAATATCATTTTTTCTGCAAGACACATACTTCTCAGATATACTTTCGAAATAGAAGTCCTTCAGACATAATTTTTCCTGGAGATAATTGCTTTTTAGCTATACTTTTCAATATATGTATATATATCTTTCGATCCAAATCTCCTCAATGATAAAACAACCAGAACTCAGTTCACAACTTAGAATTTGTCATGCAATGTAGTACATGGGGAAAACTCCCGGAATCTCGTCCGTAGTCCCAATTTAAATATGCGATGCAGTACAGGGGGAAAGCTCCCGGATCTCTGTCCGTAGTCCCAATTTAAATATGCGATGCAGTACATGGGGAAAGAACTCGGATCTCTGTCCGTAGTCCCAATTTAAATATGCGATGCAGTACAGGGGAAAGCTCCCGGATCTCTGCCCGTAGTCCCAATTTAAATATGCGATGCAGTACATGGGGAAAGAACTCGGATCTCTGTCCGTAGTCCCAATTTAAATATGCGATGCAGTACAGGGGAAAGCTCCCGGATCTCTGCCCGTAGTCCCAATTTAAATATGCAATGCAGACACTGAGGAAAACAACCAGAATGCGGTAGAAACAACATATATTGCCACAACCGGCGCAAAAACAAACAAGACCGAATGCAAAGTGCGATGGGCAAATCAATACAAAGACTTAAATCACAAAAACGGTAAAAACTTACTCATAAGAAGTAGCCACTGAAAGGAATGCCAAGCACAAAGAGAAAACAACTTAACGAGGGGAAAAATAAGACAAATATAACAACGATTCTATATATTCAAGTTCGCAACCAAAAAACTATATCATCCCGGCAAGTGGATCAGCTATAACCAGTCTCACTTAGAGAATTAGCTTCACCGAATAAACTCAGTTTGAACAAACGCTCAGTAAATATGCAGCATCAAAGAATACAATCAACATGGGCGGTCATCAATTAAACCTAAGTAGTACTTAAACCTAAGTAGTACTTAAGAGGAAAATCATTTAAATCACAATGTAAGACTCACGGGCATGCTTGACCAACGTATAGATATTCCAATTACTTATTAGACATTTATAGGGCGAAATTATACTAGTTTTAGTCACATAGGCAGCATATGAAGAAAGATATAGTATAACGGTAGGAAAAACAAAGTCTTCATTTAAGTCAATTAACATCATATAAGAAACAAGGAATGCTAGGAAAGTACTTTTAATTTGAGCAGGGAGAAATGAAACTAGAAATCAGGGATTCAAATATAACAATTTCAATTCATACGCGGAGAACATAAGGACCTAAAAATCCCTAAAGGGCAATCTATTTTCAAATAAGTCCGAGTATGCACTCGTCACCTCGCGTACACAGACTGCAATCAACATAGAAGACTCAATCCTAAGGGGTAGTTCCCCCACACAACGTTAGGCAAGACACTTACCTCAAAGACGACAACCCGGTACTCAAAAATAGACTTCTCGGGCGGGAAGGCCTCCGTACGGCTCAAAATCAACTAAAACAACTTCAAAAATACATATGAAACGTATAAGGAACGTTTTCGAATAATAAAGTTTCAATCTTTGCAAATTTACAAAAATCGACCCAAAAGTCGACCCCCGGGCCCGCACCTCGGAACCTGAAATTTTTTACAAATTTCGATTACCCATTCCCCCACGAGGCCGAATATATAATTTGTTTTGAAATCCAACCCCAAAAACGAGGTCAAATTCCCAAATAATCAAAAAGCCCTAACTATACCCAAACCCCAATTTCTACCTTTGATTTCATGATTTTAGGACTAGAATCTAATAATTGTTGATGAAAATGGAAGAAAATGAAGTTAGAATTACTTATCTATGAATCTATGGTGGAAGAGATGCTCCAAAATCACCTAAGAGGGTTGGGGAAGATGAAGTTTGAGACATATGGGGTAAATCCCGTAATGGTTCTGTTTTTGGGTATAAAAAATGACTGGGCAAAATAAGGCAGTGCGTTCGCGGTCCAAGCTCCGCATCCGCACAGGGTAATTTCTACCCAGCCCCCAGGCCCACGCTAACACTGTGCGTTCGTACCCTACCACCCGCGTTCGCACAGTACCCCCCTCCCCCCCCAAGGACCCTCTGCGATCGCATCCTTCTTGGTGCGTTCGCACTGAAAAAATTGACCCTGACCCCCAGACCCCACTTTACCCTATGCGTTCGCACTCCCTTGAGTGCGTTTGCATAGGGCATTCACCTGAACACCAGAAAACAGTACCCACACCAGATTTTCTAAGGAATTTGCACTCCGACGCCTACCCGAAACTCACCCGAGCCCTCGGGGCTCAAAGCCAAATATACACACAACCTCAAACACATCATACGGACTTATTCAAGTAATCAAAACACCGAAATAACATCATAACCATCGAATTAAACCTCAAAATCAATGAAATTCCTTTAAACTTCTAAAACTTCTAAATTTTCCATTTATGATCTGAATAACGCCAAACAAAGTCCGTTTATTTCCAAATTTCACAGATAATACATATAAAACATATTGAACCTGTACGGTCCCGATACCACAGTTTTCACATAATGTTTCATTTTCAAAAACCTTTATATTTTTCAGAAAATAATTTTCTTTAAAAATTAATTTCTCGGACTTGGAACATCGGAATTCGATTCTGGGCATACGCCCAAGTCCCATATTTTCCTACGGGCCCTCCGGGACCGTCAAATCACGGGTCCGGGCCTGTTTACCAAAAAGGTTGACCAAAGTCAACTTTATTCAAATTTCTAATACAAAATTATCATTTTTATCAGTTTTTCACATAAAGGCTTCCCGGCTACACGCCCGGGCTGCGCATGCAAATCGAGGTGAGATAGAAGGAGGTTTTCACGACCTCGGAACATAGAATTAGCTAGAAAAATACAGGATGTCCTTTTGGGTCATCACATCCTCCCCCTCTTAAACAAACGTTCGTCCTCGAACGTGCCAAGATTCACTTTGAACTCATCCAATCACTGATTGTGCACTTTCAACACACACCCGCGGGTGATCCCACGTCACCCCAACCAACATAAGCCTGATGACACCATCGCAACTACAATATAGCCTTCTCATCACCATCGATAAGCCTCATACCTCAATTCCTCACCTTCTATTCATTGCAAAAAGACCCGATTCTAAATCCATATCTGGTATTAGCCTCAACTAGCTACATCAACTCAGGTCTACGCCCATAAGGCCCGGCCACACATCATAGCACATCACGCATAGGCTCAATAGCACTTTTGATCACGATAACTGCCCGAAATCAACTCAACATTGGAAATTAGTCCCAAATATGGAAGAACTCTATTTTCAAATCCCATAATACTGAAAATGAAGCAATAAACACGAAGACCTCATCATTAGACACCCGAATCACCGAGCCACAACTAACACCACCAGGCACACATCCCGCAAGCTAAAACTAATGAAGCACATAACGAGACTGACTGAATATGAATATAGAAACATATAAAGGAACTATCAAACAAGCCCATAGGCATAACTCTCTATCAATACTGACTTACCAAAATCAATATAACAAGGAAGAAGCAAGGCATATGAACAAATCACAAGGATTCCGTCTTGATAAAATCCCATCGCGGTACTCAGCCCGGTCCAAACATATCAAATCATAAAGAACCACGAGGGTCTCGCCCTCAACTCTATGTCACATGTCGAATATATTTCATATCAATAGATATCTCCTGCTAATTCATCTCGGATAACAAAATCATAGCGCTCACTTAACTCACATCTCAATGGAGTATCAAATCACAGCTCGTAAACAAAATACTTAGGAGAATCATATAAAGCTTACCATGAGGGATGACATGGACTCACTTCCAGTTTCATCACTAGCAAGGATGAATAAAATAATGATAGACACGGGCTACTACTCATAGAATCTCCCAACAGGAGCAAGCACAAAAATAGAGTGCAAAACATGAAACTCACTCATAAATGAAACAACAATAATGGAAATTCGTCCTGACCAACAGGACTATAGTGCAATACAATGGTACCCCTTTTTAGCACATCAAGCCATACTTGGGTGACGATATCTGACACGACGGCCTCTAGACTACTATATGCAACACATCAACGGGTCGGGCCTCCCCCTCTTGAGCGCCTTCTACCCGCCTGAATTCCTTGATATAACACACCTACCGGAATACTGGAACAATCTCTCGCCCTGTGGCTAACATCTCCCCACTAAAAATAATCTCTATGTCGACGTGATTGTGTAAGACATACAATACAGATCCTCCGAGACCCATGAGTACCTGAAAAGCTCCCATGCGAAGCTAGTAATGAAACTGATCTGGTTGACCCAAAATTCTCTACCATGCCTGAGTCCCTCAATGAATCTACGGACTTGCCTCTTAACTGAAGAAATCAAGTAAGGTGTATATCAGGCCAAATCACTGAATCTAACGGCATACTCCAATAATGACATAGCAACCTGACGCAAATGCTCAAACTCCATGCACCGTACATCCCGACGGAACTGAGGTGCAACCTCCCTCAAAACATCTCCAAAAACTGAATCCATGCTAGTGAAGCTAACTCGGCCAGGTTACCCCAACTCATATGTCACCACCACTGATCAACCCACTACTCTGAACCTGAGACGTGACAAAAGCAATCCCTCTCGTCTCCACAATACCCAAAGTAGGAAGAATATGGTGACACCCTTCCAGGAAACCTGGGTACCATCTGTTGCCACTCCACTGAAAGATAGGAGGGTGGTACTTGCCGTACCCCTCAAGTCCAAGGTATTCGTCCTCCGATGTTACTGCCCTAACCATGACTGAACTGAAACCACATGTCGTGCTGCTATGGCAACTGGAACCTGACCAATATGATCTCACTGCTCTGGAGTGTAGAGAGTGGGAGTCTGAACTCCTCCCCTGTTCTGTGAAGCAACTGGTGCACTAGAATCAACCCTGCTTGAGTCGATGTACCAATTGTACTCAAAACTGCACTCCAGACTTCTGAAGTGCGGAGTAGCAACAGGCACCCCAGTACCTGTCCCCCCAACTAGAGCAACTCCTCAACGCCTGCTCCGGTAGGCGTCTTAACTGCGGCACGTGCTCCTCGTTGGCCTCTATCTCTCACCCTTGCAACATTTACTTCGGGTAACATCATCAGGAATCACAGCTCGTGACCTCACCATCGGTGAGAGAATGGAACGATAATTTCAACCTTCAAGATCAATGAACTCACATGATTGGAATGAAATAAGTGAAATTGTCCTAATAGTTCTGTAGCCTCTCGAAGATAAGTACAGACATCTCTGTACCGATCCGCAAGACTCTACCAAACTCGCTTATGACTCGTAGCACCTATGAACTTAGAGCTCTGATACCAACTTGTCACGACCCAAATTTCCCTCCATTGGGTATCGTGATGGCACCTAGTCTTAGGGACTAGGTAACCCTAATATTTCCACTGAACGACAACAATAATAAAGGAATCATAACACTCTCGATATAGACATCTTGACAGAGTTTACAATTTCCCAAAACCCGGTAAATACAAGTCATAAGCTCTACGAAATCTTTCTATCAAATCTAAATACAACTGTCTAGTAATAAGTAATTACAATTGAATAGAAATAAAATAGGTTGGTGACTCCGAAGCCTGCGAAGGCAGCAGCAGGTTACCTTGAGTCTCCTCAGCAATGATATGCGAAGCTACTAACAACAATAACCTGGATCTGCACACAAAAATATGCAGAAGTGTAGTATGAGCATACCACAACGGTGCCCAGTAAGTATCAAGACTAACCTCGGTGAAGTAGTGACGAGGACTAGTCAAGGCACCACCAGTCTAATAAGAAAAAAGGCACAAATGTATAAATGACCGAAATATAATATCTATCTAAATATTTTCAATATAATTAATGATACGATCGAATAATACGGAAGAAAATTCAATAATTACGATCAACGGACAACATAATAGAAATACGTAAAGAGAATGGAAAGAATTCAATCCAAATGGAGGGAATCACAACCCAATAAAAGCACTAGCAACTCAGCACTACATCAATTTATTCACGTCAGGCCTTAGCCAATAAACTCAATAAAACTGGTCAAACCTTCGAGTGAAAACCTTTAAATCGTAAGTTTATTTTGAAAGCTTTAAAGATATAATCATTTCGGATAGGAGAAATTTCTTCTTTGAAACATACTTTATCTGAATGTATAGTTATATATTTGTATAAAGAGAAATCTTTAAAACACAGTCTCTTCAAAATACGTGGTGCTCAAATGTACTTTCCCAAATATTGCTCGTTCAAATATCATCAAAATACGCGATGTTCAAAATATACTTTCCCAAATACTGCTCTTTAAAATATCATCAAAATACATGATGTTCAAAATATACTTTCCCAAATACTGCTCTTTCGAATATCATTTTTTCTGCAAGACAAATACTTCTCAGATATACTTTCGAAATAGAAGTCCTGCAGACATAATTTTTCCTGGATATAATTGCTTTTCAGCTATACTTTTCAATATATATATATATATCTTTTGATCCAAATCTCCTCAATGATAAAACCACTGGAACTCATCCGCAACTCAGAATTAGTCATGCAATGCAGTACAGGGGGCAAGCTCCCGGAATCTCGTCTGTAGTCCCAATTTAAATATGGGATGCAGTACAGGGGGGAAACTCCCAAATCTCTGTCCGTAGTCCCAATTTAAATATGCGATGCAGTACAGGGGAAAGCTCCCGGATCTCTGTCCGTAGTCCCAATTTAAATATGCGATGCAGTACATGGGGAAAGCTCCCGGATCTCTTTCCGTAGTCCCAATTTAAATATGCAATGCAGCCACTGAGAAATCAATCAGAATGCGACATAAACAACATATGTTTCCACAACCATCGCAAAAACAAACAAGACCGAATGCAAATTGCGATGAGCAAATCAATACAAAGACTTAAATCAAAAAAATGGTAAAAACTCACTCATAAGAAGTAGTCACTGAAAGGAATGCCAAGCACAAAGAGAAAACAACATAACGAGGGGAAAAACAAGACAAATATAGCAACGATTCTATATATTCAAGTTCCCAACCAAGAAACCAAATCATGCCGGCAAGGGAACAACTATAACCAATCTCACTTAGACAATTAGCTTCACCGAATAAACTTAGTTTGAACAAATGCTCAGTAAATAGGCAGCATCAAAGAATACCATCAACATGGGCGGTCATAAATTAAACCTAAGTAGTACTTAAGAGGAAAATCGTTTAAATCACAATGTACGACTCATGGGCATGCTTGACCAACGTATAGATATTCCAATTACTTGTTAGACATTTATAGGGCGAGATTATACTAGTTTTAGTCACATAGGCAACGTATGAAGAAATATATAATATAACGGTAGGAAAAACAAAGTCTTCATTTAAGTCAATTAAGATCATATAAGAAACAAGGAATGCTAGGCAAATACTTCTAATTTGAGCATGGAGAGATGAAACTAGAAATCAGGGATTCAAATATAAAAATTTCAATTCATACTCGTGGAACATAAGGACCTAAAAATCCCTAAAGGGCAATCTATTTGGAAATAAGTCCGAGTACGCACTCGTCACCTCGCGTACGCAGACTACAATCAACATAGAAGACTCAATCCTAAGGGGTAGTTCCCCCACACAAGGTTAAGCAAGATACTTACCTTAAAGACGACAACCCGGTACTCAAAAATATACTTCTTGGGCGGGAAGGCCACCGGACGGCTCAAAATAAACTAAACAAACTTCAAAAATACATATAAAATGTATAAAGAACGATTTCGAATAATAAAGTTTCAATATTTGTAAATTTATAAAAATCGACCCAAATCGACCCCCAGGCCCATACCTCGGAACCCGAATAATTTTACGAACTCCGATTACCCATTCCCCCACGAGCCCGAATATATAATTTGTTTTGAAATCTGACCTCAAAACGAGGTCAAATTCCCAAATAATCAAAAAGCTCTAACTATACCCCAAACCCCAATTTCTACCTTTGATTTCATGATTTTAGGCCTAGAACCTAATAATTGTTGAGGGAAATGGAAGAAAATGAAGTTAGAATTACTTACCTATGAAGCTATGGTGGAAGAGATGCTTCAAAATCGCCTAAAAGGGTTGGGGAAGATGAAGTTTGAGAAAAATGGTGTAAATCCTGTAATGGTTCTGTTTTTGGGTATAAAAAACTGGCTGCGCGAAATAAGGCAGTGCGTTCACGGTCCAAGTTCTACGTTCGCACAGGGTAATTTCTACCTAGCCCCCAGGCCCACGCTAACACTGTGCGTTCGCACCCTACCACCCGCATTCGCACAGTTAATCCCCATCCCCCTTAAGGACCCTCCGCGATCGCATCCTTCTTGGTGCGTTCGAACTGAAAAAATTGACCCTGACCCCCAGACCCCACTTTTTTCTACCCTGTGTGTTCGCACTCCCTTGAGTGCGTTCGCATAGGGCATTTACCTGAACACCAAAAAACAGTACCCACACCAGATTTTCTAAGGCATTTGCACTCAGACGCCTACTCGAAACTCACCCGAGCCCTCGGGGCTCAAAATCAAATATACACACCACCTCAAACACATCCTACAGACTTATTCGAGTAATCAAAACACCGAAATAACATCATAACCATCGAATTAAACCTCTAAATCAAAGAAATTCCTTTAAACTTCTAATACTTCTAAATTTTCCATTTATGATCTGAATCATGCCAAACGAAGTCTGTTTATTTCCAAATTTCACAGATAATACATATAAAACATATTGAACCTGTTCCGGGCTCCGGAACCAAGATACGGGCTCGATACCACAATTTTCACATAATATTTCATTTTCAAAAACCTTTATATTTTTTCAGAAAACAATTTTATTTAAAATAAAATTTCCCAGACTTGGGACCTCGGAATTCGATCCCGGGCATACACCCAAGTCCCATATTTTCCTACGGACCCTCGGGGACCGTCAAATCACGGGTCCGGGTCCATTTTTTGTGTCAACTTTATTCAAATTTCTAATACAAAATTATCATTTTTATCAGTTTTTCACATGAAGGCTTCCCGGATACACGCCCGGGCTACACATGAAAATCGAGGTGAGATATAAGGATTTTTTCACGACCTCAAAACATAGAATTAGCTATAAAAATACAGGATGACCTTTTGGGTCATCACAGCGCGCATAGACATTGTTTGAGAGAGGGAAAATGTCGACTCCGGACCCACCGTCTGGGATAACCCTCTTCACATAATAATCTTCACATTTGATAGTCAAGTGAAGGGATTTGTTGTGGGCGGCTCCCTTTGGATGAAAGTCATCGCGGCTTAAGGAGATCCTATTGACTTCAAAAAATCGCTCAGCCATCCTTTCTAATTGTTCGACTGAAGTTTCAATCGGTACATACGCCTCATTCAATATTTTCAGGAGCACCTTCTGATGTTCATTTCAGCTCATCAACAAGGATAAAAGTGACACCTCGGAAGGAGCCTTCCTGAGTTGATCAATTATGGCATATTCCGAAGTTTTCATCCTTTGGAAAAACTCTTTCGCTTCTTCAGCACTTACCGGCTTCTTGAGTGGAAACCTTTTCTCCTTATTTAGCTTTGACTTTTTCAGCTCTTCCGAGTTGTGGTACTTCCCGGATTGATATATTTCTTTTACTTATCCCATGACTTCCTTTCCTTTGCACGTGACCACTGTCTTGCTGTAATTCCAGGGAACTACAGTGGGCTCTCTCATAGGGACCTGTGGTGCGCGACTGATAACCACGGGCTCAGTCAGCCTTGGTGAAGTTACCGGCCTTTCCACCACATAGGTCCCTTTAGGAACGTATAGCTTTGGCATCTCCAGCGTTACTTTCCTTTGCTCAAATTTTTTGGGAGTGTTCAACACGATTTGTTCCTTCCTCGGGGCCCTAGGAATGTACAGAATGGCGTCCTTAGCATGCGTTGCCCTGTCTTTACTTCCATAGCCTTTTCTGCAACTTGAGGAGTTGAATTGATCTTCTTCTCATTTCTAGCTTGTTTGCCACCGCTTTGGGTCTATTTTCAGAGTCGACAATTGCAATGATAGCTTTCAAAGTGGGATTGAATTCCTTTTCCTCACAGATCATTCCAATGACCGCCCCATTGTTGTGAGTCGGTAATAGGTTGTTAGTCACATTGGGGACTTCCTCGTTCCTCAGCACCACTCGCTTTTGTTCTAACAAAATTCTCAATGTCCCTCTTAACAGCCCAACAATCTTCAGTGTCATGCCCCTCTACCCCTGAATGATAGGCACACCTAGCACTGGGTCTGTATGATGAATATTCTGGATTTTGCCGGTTTGGAGGCACAAGTTGCAATAGACCCATCTGGACTAACTTTGGAAACAGGCTAGAGTAAGACTCACCAATAGGGGTGAAGTCTCCTTTTATGGGAGGCTCACGAGAGCGTGTATTATGTTGGTAGTTGTTCTGTGGTGGACGTGGGTTGTATGGACTTGGTGAGGATTGTTATTTCTGGGAGGTGGAGCTCGGTTTTGGTTGTAGTGGTGTTGTGTCCGTGTGTAGGGTTGGGAATTCATTACCGCATAGGGAGGCGGTGCCACGGCATATGCGGCATCTTGGTGAGGGCAGTAGTGTTGCGGGGTTCTGGGAGGCGGACAAGAATAATCACGGGGTCGATGAGAGTTTCTTGAAATTGAAGTCATCATGGATCCTTCTTCTATATTCTTCCGATTTGCTAAACCTCCCGAACAGTTCTGGATGGCTTGGGAAGTGGCTCTTAAAGCAGATTCACTTACGATACGGATGGTTCAAGCCGTTTTATACCATTTCTCCAATTTTTATGTCCTCAACGAATGGTTTGCTCATGGCAGACATCATGTTTTGGAAGTAATCGGACTTTTGGGACTGCAAGAAAACATTTACCATTTCTGTCTCATCCATCGGTGGTTTCACTCTGGCTGCTTTCTCCCGCCACTTGATAGTATATTCACGAAAACTTTTCGAGGATTTCTTCTTGAGGTTGGTCAGGGAATTCCTATCTGGAGCTATATCAACATTGTATTGGAATTTCCTGACAAAATTCGATCATGGCCCTGATAGAGCGGTGGTGACCTGAGATGCGCACTTTCCACCTGCCCATTAGCAAGGCCACCATCACGCTACAGGACATGGAGGTTTTATATGGGCTGACCATTGATGGACTGCCCGTTGCATTGCCTCAGGACATGAGAGAGATGACGCGTGGCCAGTATTTGGACATGCTGCTACAATTCACTGGCTTCATGCCACAGGATGAGACAGCATACTCAGGAGCCAGTCGCATGAGTTTGACAGCTATTAGACAACATTTGGAGATATTCCCACCCCGACATCACCGATGAGACAGATGATCTACATATTCACCGGTATACGAGGTTGTTGTTGTTCCTTCTAGTTGGTAGGGTCTTGTTCCCGAACACTTCGGGGAACCTAGTCAGCTTGCGATTTCTTCATCATCTTCAACTGCTAGATGATTTACCCCAGCACGGCTGGGGTGCTGCTGTTCTCGCCTACATGTACAAGCATCTGTGTCGGGCAATCATGGGCACCCAGCATGATGTATGTGGATTTTTTCCACTTCTACAGGTGACAACATATTCGAATACCTCTGTTCATTCCTTCCAATTCTATCTAGTCAAAATTTATCTTAAACTTTATGTCAACTTTGTATGTTAGGTTTGGGCCTGGGAGCGGTTCTTGTAGTATCAGCCACCTCTACCACCATTACCTACGAATGTTCCACCTCTGTTTCTCCCTCTAGCTAGGAGGTGGGTTCTCCGGCGTGGATATGTATGAGATTACGATACTCGGCATAATCTCCCCCTTTGCATGGATGTGTTGGATATGCTGGAGGGCGCACAGGTAAATGTGTACCTAAACTTACTTGGTATAGCTTCACATGTGTTGCGCCTCACGTTTTTTGTTGTTATTTTATAGTTCATCCGGACGCCATACAACGACGACTTCATAGGTGGCCTGCCCAATTATTTCTCGGCCGGCCGACTGATTTGGAGCACTTTCGTCCTGCTGATGTGCCTCGATATTGTGGAGTATCATGCCACGGAGCAGGTACTTCGACAGCTTGGCCGTCCGCAGTATATACCGTGGGGGCCTACATAGGAGGCTACACATTATTAGCGGGATGATCGTTCCAAGGTGGACGGCGCATATGTATCATGGCTAGAGGCTCTGGTCCATACTTAGGACCAGCGAGTTGACCTGATTCCCCCACCCCCCCCCCCTTCACAGATTTAGACGGAGACTATTCCGCTCTATATGCCCTCGTACCGCCGCGTTACCCGACTTTTTGTCGGGAATCCCATTCATCAGGCTGGCGGTGGGCGGCACGAGGCCCTGGTATGTTAACATTTTATACGTTGTGCAGGCTATTTGACTACATATAGTCTACCAGGTTGGACTGCAGATGCAGCAGCATACCAGTGAGGGAGCGGCCGCTTTGCATGATTACGCCCGACAGCTTGCAGGGGTGGCTGCTCGGACACTGCAGCGAGCTCGAGCGGCCCAGCGCTTGGGGCACGGCCCTCCTTATATGGCGCCAGATTAGTACCAGCGAGGCAGGGGTGTCACACGAGGTGGGGGTTTCCAACGAGGCAGGGGTGCCCCAAGAGGTAGGGTTGCCCCTCGAGGTGGGGGTTCCCCTCGAGGCAGGGGTGCCGCACGGGGTCGTGGTGGGAGGCGAGGAGGTGGTCCCCAGTAAGGGGGCGTGGATGCCCCTGTTGATGTTGATCTATCGGGTGACCTACATGAGTCACACGTGTATCCCAGCAACGTGCCGTCATACAACCTTGGTATCCAGCTCACCCCAGGGACTTCGCAGGTGACCCCGTCAGGTCCATTATTGATCACGGGCATGGACCTTACCGGAGAGGATTGGGTTTCATACTTCTCAGGCCCATCGACCGCTGTTGAGGATCGACCGACCCGAGATTTGGATAGTGGGAGTCGGTTGAGTTATGGCTCATCATCACAGGCATGGGTATGGTTTTATTAGTATTAAATTTAAATTTGTTTTTACTTTTCTCCTTTATTTTCCATAACTTTATTTATTTCCTTATTAAGGCTTTATCCCCGCTTGTCATGGAGGCCCCTTTGTGCGATGCTGACATTATTGCAATGGATGATTATATTCAGGAGCCCGATGAGACCATGGTAAGACAATCTAAATTGTTGTGACTTAATATATACTTTCCTATACTGAGTTGACTCATTCTTCAGTAGGTTTCTACTGGACCGACGTCCCCTTCTACCGATCCTGCTAGCACCACTGATTATCATGCTATAGCGCATCCTGCTATAAAGAGGCGACGTGATGAGGATGAACCTGATAGCGTAGCCAGGCAGAATGGGATGCGCCTCAGGCCAGCGGCTGCGTTGAAGCACACAGGATGTGGGACGCATTGATTTTTGTGTGTGTATTTTATGTAAATATTATTTTATGTGAATAATAACAACAATTTTTATGTTTACACAATATGCACATTATGTTTTTATTTCCATGTTCCTTCGTTATTTTGATACTATACACAAACATAAACATAGCAACTTAACAAAATTTAAATTTAGTACAATTAATGAAAATACATGACACGAGAAACATAAAGATAAAGTAGTATACTCAACACATACATGTCATTGTTTAGTCACTGCCGCCTATTATTTTCTGCTCCAACCACTTAAATTTATCTTCCAGCTTATTTTTTTCCAATTCTATCTCTTTTAGTTTCTCCTTCAACTCCACAATTTTTCGTTTATATTCTCTTTCATATTCCCACTGTATTAAGGTCAAATTATGAAGAAACTGCAAAGATTGTTTGTAGCATTCCTGATTACAGGGATCATCAATCCGTAGCTCAAAATTGCAAAAAAATTCTTTGGGAACACTATAAAACTTGTTCACACACATCCAGTAGCGCCGTCCAACTTCACCATCATCCCAACATTCCTTCATCATGCATTTTTTGCGACACTCGCACCTTGGTACATAAAGGCGTTCAGACATTTGTTAAAGCGTAAAAAAACTTGCTTTAATGGAAAGTTTTGCTATTGGTTATTGTTAAGCGCATAAATAACTAGAATGCGCCAGTTATTTATAGGCAAGGCAACACACATAACGTAGTATTTAACTGTGCTATATATATTCACATAACGTAGTATTTAACCGCGCTATGCTTTGCGTGTAAAAGATTCTGTCGGATACAAAACAACTTTTTCTTAGGCGGGAAGCTTTTCAGTTCGACAAGACAACACACATAACATAGTATTTAACCACGCTATATATGTTCATATAAAGTAGTATTTAACCGCGCGATGCTTTGCCCTCATATTTATAAAAAATATACCTTTAACTCAATTATTTTTGAACTATATTTATCAAATATATTCACATATTTTAATCAAATACTATTTTTGATTACATGAACAGGAGGGAGAAATTTATTAATTTACTCAACTCGAAAATGTTAAATATCAATAAGATTTAACAACAATGGAAACATAATTTTATTTGACACATCTTCCAACATAAACAAAATAGCTACTTATTATAACATAAACTTATTGATAGTTGGTCTAATTAGAAGAACACCCACCACGAGCTTGATTACCACCGCCACCCAAACCAGCCGAAGGACATTTTTGACGGTCATGTCCTGTTTGCGAGCATATACCATATTTGCGCGCATAAACGGTATCGCTAACATCCATTTGCTTCCATATACGCGTTCTATTCTGCACGTGTATTCGACGCAAATAGTCCTTGTTACACACCATTTTAAATGATTCCGGCAACCGATAATGCTCAGCACCTACTGATTGCAACTGCCCACTATAGGTGTTTAGTAAGCAGAAACACCATATTATTTTATCAACGTAGTTGGTTGGCCCTAAACCAACATGTTGAAAGCACCTCATGTCATGTGAGCACGACATGTGGTAGATGGACCATTTCCCAAAAGATCACAACCTTCTATATTCATTTATGGTATGTACATTATTCCCCCAGTTTTGATGGATAGCGGTGCGAACTTCAAAAACATTATCGTGCTCACACTGCAAAAATGAATGCCAATGTGCTCGCCGCCTGTGTTTCTCAAATCTCTTCATCGGCAGTGGCATAAATTCAACATCCCTTTCCATCAATGATGTTGCAGCTGCAGCCCTTTCAACAACCTCTCCACCATATGCTTGAACGACATCCACACCATGGAAGTGACAGGCAGTCCTCTTGCCGACTTCAATAACTCGTTGAAAGATTCTGACACGCTTGTAGTCAGAATTCCCCATATTCTTCCATAATCCACATGCAAAGTCCACTTGTGAAGCTCGTTTCGCACAACCAATGATAGGCTCTCTCGTCTTCCTACCTGATAGATTTCATGTGCTTCCGGAATTTAGGCTCTTGGTGGTATGTTACTGCCATCCACATCAAATCATGCAGGTCCTTCTTGGGATGTGCCTTCTGTACATTGGCCTTCAAGTGCCTCACACAGTACCGGAGGTAGGCATAAGGTTCTTTCCATGCAGGCAAGTTCTCTACAGAACTTAAGATACCACCATGCTGATAAGATATTAGACAAATACTGGAATGCTGTTTGAAAATGTGTTCTTTCAAATGGTTCAAAAACAACGTCCATGTATCTTGGCTTTCATTGGCACAAATAGAAAAAGCTAGAGGAAATATTTGTCCATTAGCATCTACAACAACGTCTATCAACACTTGATATCATATTTTCCATATACATGAGTGCCGTCTATGGATATTACCGTCCGGCAATGCGTAAAACCATCAATTGCTGGTTTAAATGCCCAGAACACGTAACTAAATATATATTCTAATTTTCACGGACTTCGCTCAAGCTTCCATTAAACAACCGTCCCAAGGTTAAAGTGTTGCAGTGCGGCCATGTACCTGGGTAGAGCTGTAAATGACTTATCCCAGTTACCATAAGCAATTTCAAATGCACGTTTGCGCCCGAGAAGTGCCTTTCTTTTGGTAATGGTATGGCCATATTCTTGGTGGACTGATGTAATGCATTCTTTGATTTTATACCTTATGGACGCTTCAAGGTGTGAAATAAGGATAAGAGAAATCAAGTCAATATCCAAGTTGTAGTGATTCCCATTGAATGTGTCCATTTCACATCTGTGAGTGGGGATGTATTTACTCACTTTCCATAGACCTGTGTTCTTCTTGGTCGCACGCTACATCCAATGACAACCCTTAAACCATCTGCGGCAAACAACCTTGTATACCTCCGGATTTGACTCCCATATCGTCATCTTACATCAGTCTTTTACGTTGTGCATTTTCACCGCCCTGCTTAGGCGCGCTTTATCAGGAAAAAGCATGCCCTTTTCCTGCACCGTTGGTCTAGAATCATCCCACATTGCTGTCCAAATTTCATCAAAATCCCTTGTGAGAGCATCAACATCCGGCATACTTGGCAAGTTATCAAGGTAGGGAATCTTCCTTGAATGAAATGACACTTGGGACTTGTACACTCTTGGTCTAACAGGGGTTGGCGCATACTCCCTAGCCAAATCAGGTCCTTCATTATCTTCCTCCTCGTCACCATCCTCACGAGGGAAGGGCATGCCATCTCCGAAATCATAGGCATTTTTGTCATATTCACTATTATCTTCCTCACTATGTGCATCTGCCAGATCCCGATTTATTATGTCATCTTCGGGCAATTTAGTGAGGACAGGTGGTTCAACTTGCTCGTTTTCACTGCACAAACAAAAAAATCGTAAGCTAAGCCCAGTTTGAATTAAATAAGGGCGCTATACCCGGTTTGAATTATTGATATGTTAGTTAAGCTCAGAAGAATTATTGGTGGGCCCCATAATATGTATAGCGCCTTTCAAAAGGATTTTATATATAACGCCTTTTAAAAGGGCGCTATACTTAACTGGGCAAACGATCATTAAGATATAAAGTCCTTTAAAAGGGCGTTATATATAAAATGGTCACCAAATTCTTTTTCCACACATTTTAATTTTTTGAGTCTAAAAAAATTATATTTTTGCTCTTTGAGTCTAAAAGAACCATATTTTCATTCCGGACTCCCCAATCGAGGGGGAAACTTTCTCTAGCCAATTTTAAGTTTATCGGGAAAAGGAATAGTGCAATAAATAAGGAAAGAAAGAAAGAAAACGGTTCCAAAGGGGAAGAAGTTTGATACAATCATTTCTTCACTATTATATACCAAAGGCATTATAGTGGCCACTTCCAATAACCCTCTTAATTTCCAAGACCCTCCCAATTGATCAAAGGAATTAAAAGGACCACTTGTTATCTTTAAAACATGGGAAAAAAATAAAGGCAAGAAATCCAAAGGAATGCAGGAAATGATGATGAGTTTAGCACTAACAATTCTACACTTTGCGGTCTTTGGATTCGAATTAAACTTTAACCCAAAAATATCTTTGAAAAATATACCTTAATGGAGCCATTATTCCTTATCCAATAAAGAATTTGTGATGAGACTAACTAACAAAACCACAAGCTTTATTGGGCTCCACTGTCAATTTATCATTAAAAAATACCCCCACAATTTAATGAGTTTGTTAATTAGCCAAAAAAGAATGACCCAATTAATCATATCATTCATGAATTTCANTGTGAATTCTGGATTTAGAATCAGGGGTTCTATATTAGTGCGATCTCTCTCTCTCTCTCTCTCTCTCTCTCTCTCTATATATATATATATATATATATATATATATATATATATATGAGATCCGTATCAACAATTTAAAACTGGAAGTAAGGTAACATACCGAGTTAATTCAACGTCATTCCTGCTCTTTATTCTCTTGGCCATTTTTTTTTCCTTTGTCCTCTTTTGACTATATTTAATTTTTTTAATATAATATTTCAGTTCCAAGTTTCAAATTTTTAGATCAGTGTCAATGCTCTGATAGTTTGGTGTTTCGTATATGAACAATAGTTGACAATGCATTAAGTTTATAGTAATTATCTTATTCCTAATGTTTAACGTGAAAATGGTAATTACAATTATATTTGATTTTGTGGTTCTAAAAATATGTGATCTATTTTAATATCAGTTGTTTAGTCAGTGGATGTTAGATGAGAAGTAAGAAAACGAAATAAGAGCGAAGGGTAATGAGATTATGCAAATCGAGCAGCAAAGAGACGGGGTCTCAAGCTTGGTCGGAATGGGCCTCGAGGTCGAGCTTAAGAGCTTGACAAGGGGCTGTCGAGAATGATATAGCAGTATTGAAGGCCTCGAAGATGGCCTATTTTTTATTAATAACGAGTAATAAATTAAGAACAACTAATGAACACAATAAATAAAAGGCAATAAATCAGTGAAACAATTGTAGAGAATGTTTGAGTTAGAAAGCAGAGAATGTTCTTGTTCGTGTATCGAATATCATGTCCCTTACAAAGTGACAAGGTCCCCCTTTATATATTAGGGGGAATCCCAACATGGTACATGTGTAATTATTACAAAGAGATATGGCTAGTACATCCATTTAATATCATGGTACGGGTTTGTACTATTTTGAGTGCTTGGTCAGCTTTAACCACGTGCCTTTTGGGAATTTTCTGCCTCTCCATGATGGCCTTCGATTTTTGTCCTGTCTCGAGATGTATCGATCCTTCGGAATGCTTCATTGAGGAGTGCACCTCGGGGTTGAACTTCAGATTCCGCTCCGATACAGTCGAGGCTCGGAATGCTTAGAAGCCTTAAAATCGGGCTTTCCCGGTTTTACCGTATACAGATAGTCCTCGCGTTTCTTGGAATGAAAAGACAAGAAACGATTTGAATTCACCAACTTTTCAATGCCTTCGTTATTCTGTCAGTCATGCCGTGTAAGCGATTGACATGATTGGAGGGAGGGCTCAAAAGCCAAATTCGCACAATCGTTGAAAAGATTCGAATTTATTACGTCAGTTGGCTGCCTTTTGGCTTTCCGTTACGCACGCGGTTGTCCCCTATAAATACTCCTTCTCCTGACCCTCTCCTTTCACTACTTCTTCTAACTTTTTCTAAAAATAACTCGCATTGCTTCTTTCTTGTATCCCTTTTCTGATCAGCTCCCCCTCGTTTCCTATGAAAACTTTTAGCAGGAATGACGAAGGCCTCCAAAACTATTCCACAAGATGATAAAGCCTCCTCATCTTCACGTTCCTCTATGGGTAAGTAAATTTTCCCCCAAATATCGAGGAGTGCATCCCCAGATCCTGCGAAATGATCTTTGATTTTAAGGTCGATAAACCTTCCTAGAAGCCGGGGTGGTGTGAACCCGTATCCTGATATGTTACCCTAATAACAAACATTAAGAAAGTGAAGGCCGACTGCCGCTGGGGGGATGTGGTGCAAGTGGATATTCCCTCTTGGGAGGAAGACATAAAACCCATAAAATTGACTTCCTCAGTGTATACACCTATCCATTTACCCTAGGCCCGGTAGGGCCGTCTTCGCCGTCGATAGACCCCATTGTTCTCGGTTTCTGCAAGCGATATCAAGTGATGCTCGGCCAAATTCACCCATCGTTTTGGCGTACTGTTTACATGATTAGGAATTTTGCAAATATGGTCGAGGGGATTCCTTTCACTCTTGACTACCTGATTAGAATGTACAGTCCCCGACTCTATCGGGGTGGTCTGATTAAACTTAAATGTCGGGTCTCAAAGGTTTTCTTTGCTTGCACCGATGAAGTCAAGGACAGGGGGTGGATGAGCCTCTTTATTTGAGTTAGGAACTCGGATTTGATTCCATTCGAAAGGATGTCGTTCCCCGAGGAATGGAATACAAATCGTAAGTTAATACTTTAATTTTCCTTCGTGCCAATTTTCCATCGAACTAATTCCCTTTGTCGATGTAGTTGTTGCATGGTATCCCGATGCGACTAAGGATCTCTCGAGCTAGGTTCGACATCTTGATTCTACCTGCCCGTATGCCGAGCGTGTATGGCGTGACCTGACCAAGGGTCGCTGGGAAGCTAAAAATCATGGTGGGGCTCTTCCCTTTGTAATACCTGAGTTCTGCTTAAAAGAGACACCCCCTGGATATATTCAGACTTCTTATGTTCTGTGTTTATGCAGGCCTAGGGGAGGCCTCTTTGATGAGAGAAGCATTGTCTGGGGAAGCAGATATCCCAAAACCAAATAATGATAAGAAGAGAAATACGGAATCGTCGACCGAGCCTCTAGAACCAAAGAGGGCTATAGTGCAAAGGTCTAAGGCCGAATCCGCGGCCTTAGATGAGAAAAAGGATTTCCCGATATCGCCCGAGGGAAGTGGAAGAGCAGCTGCTTCTACCTTTGCTGATCCGTTGACCGTTGAGCCGAGGGATTCTAAATCAGAAGTCGATGATGCCATCCTACCTGGGGCCGAAAACGTTTCCGAGGGTAGATCAGATAATATCCCCGATCCAATTGCCAGCCGAAATATTCTTCAGTTCGAAGGCACTCGGTAGATGAGTCACAGGAGCCTAGCTGCGAGCCGAAGGCCCCGATTAATCTAGTCGGGGTTATTGATTCCGAGGGAGATACGAGATGCCCAAAATATAGAATCTTTCGATGCGGGCGCGTCCCTCGGAGGGAAGGACGTAGTTGAGGGGCTCTTTAGTATGGCCGAGAAGAATCCCGAACTTAATGCCTCGCTTATTTCGAGGAAGCTGAAAGGCTTTGCAAACAGGTAATTTCTTCGTCGATTTTTTCGAGATTTGATTATCATTTCTTTGACTCTCCTTCTTTCAGGAGTAAGTGCTTTACAATAGGACCACAAAAAAGTTTCAGTCTGAGCTGACTCATTATGAAGGGGAATGTAGGAGATTTTCATCGGAGGTGGATGAGCTCAAGGATTTTCTTGCCCAAAAGGAGGAAGAAATGCTGGACCTCCAGCTTGTTTAGAAATGGTATCTCGGAGACGGAGTGATCTTGATGATCATGTAACATAGCCTTCGTGTGCTTTGTTTTTGTTCTTGATTTCAGTACTCAACCCTTATCGGGCTGATCTTCGTAGATTAAGGAGAAGGATGCCCTGATGTGGGAAGGATTCAGAGCCAGGGATGCTGAGATCCTTGGATTTAGGCAGTGCGTGAATGAGATAACCTCTAAGAGAGACGTCCTCCAAGGAAAGTTAACCTCAACTGAGTATTGCCTTCGGGATGCAAGGGCTGAAAATAGCAAACCTCTATGCTAAATCGGTCACTGCGCTATCTTCAATTAAGGTTGAAGCTGATGCGCTCATAGACTCGTATAAAGTCGATGCTTCCCCTGAAAACTCTTATTCCAGGAAAACAACAGAGGAGGCCGAGATTAAACTTTCCCAAGTCCTGGAGCATGGCCGATTAAAGTCTCAGAGGCAGGCTTCGAGGATATTCATGCAGGAGGCCTCGATTTTCCTGCTGAGATCGAGAGGGTGAAGACCCTAGAGAAGGAATCGGAGGCACTGCTTGCTTCCAAATATGGCTCGAGTAGTGGCTCGGAAGATGATGAAGATGAGGGTGAAGTCCCCGAGGGGGAAGAGGCCGTTGAAGACCTGGGGGCCGATGGCCAAGCTGCTGAAAGCATAACCTCCGAGGGAGCCGTTGAAGGCACACCCCAGCTGTAGATTAGGTTTTCATTTATTCTTTTTCCCTGTGCAAGGGCTCCGACATTGAGATTTGTAAATATTCTTTCTGAACCTCTATCATATATAAAAGATCTTTCTTTATTCGTTGTTTCTTTTCTCGGTTCTTGTAATAGGCTCTGATTCCTGTCGATGATTGGTCCAATACATGGGACTTAGAAATGAAACCCTTGGGGTTATAAATTGGCCCTGAGGCTTTTTAGAATGACCCGTAGGCTCCTATGCGTTGGGTCGGTACGACCTTTGATATGGCTGGTGCTTAGGCTCTTACGCATTAGCCCTTAGGCACTTTTTTTGTTAACCGTTTAGGCCTCAGTCTTTGGGTCGAGTTTCAACTCGAGCTCATTGACCCTTAGGTTATGTAAATCGGCCCTGAGTCTCTTTAGGCTGGCGCTTAGGCTCTTACGCATTGGGTCGGTACGACCTTCGATATGGCTGGCGACTTGGGCTCTTACGCATTGGCGCTTAGGAACTTTTTTAGTTAACCGTTTAGGGCTCAGTATTTGAGTCAAGTTTCGACTCGAGCTCATCGACCCTTAGGTTATTTAAATCGGCCCTGAGGCTCTTTAGGATGGCGCCTAGGCTCTTACGCATTGGGTCGGTACAACCTTCGATATGGCTGGTGACTTGGGCTCTTATGCATTGGGTCGGTATGACCTTTAATGTGACTGGCGACTTGGGCTCTTACGCATTGGGTCGATACGACCTTTAACCGGTTCTTTTAGAATTGCTTTCAAAGTAATTGGAGGCCTGTGATTTTATGGCGACGGTCGGACGTCTCCGAGTCGCGTTAGTTTGGCCGGAGCCTTATGACAGTGGTCATTATATTTGGCCGCAGCCTTTTAGTTCCCGAGTGAGATAGTCTCGGCGTCTATATCGAGGGTATGACTTTTTAGGAGTCTTACAAGTTCGAATATATAGCCTGACTTTGATATCAGGATTATGCCTTTTTAAGGTCTTACAAATTTGTATGTGCCTTGCTTAAGGTCTTATAGATTTGTTGATATTGCCTCATGAAGGGCTCGTGTTGTTGATATTTCCTCATGGAGGGCTTATGAGCTCGAGGTTACCTTCTCTGAGGCCTTACGGCCTCGAGTTTTTGATGACTCGGTGGGGTGGCTGTCGAGGACAGTCCCCGAGTTGTGGTTATGCCTTTTTAAGGTCTTACAAATTCGACGTTGCCTCGTTGAGGGCTTGCAAGCTTGAGCATGCCTTGTTGAGGTCTTATGGATGCGATATGGCCTCATCGAGGGCTCGTGTTGTTGATTTCCTCATGGAGGGCTTACATTGATGCCTCCTGGAGGGATTATGAGCTCGAGTTTACCTGCCCTGAGGTATTACGGCCTCGAGTTTTTGGTGTCAGTCCCCGAGTGTTCGGGAAGTTTCTGGCCTTGGGGTCGTTTCTTGCAAAAATAGCAAACTTCTTTGAAGGGCGAAGTGTTTTGATGATATAAGACTCTCTTTCAATTACTCGGTACAAGTATACATGTTTTCGACGTCGAGGGTTCGATTATTCTACGTGGACACGGTTCATTCGACTGTTTGGTCCGGTACATCATTCTCCCGTCGAGACCCTTTTTGGCATATTTCAGTTTCCTCGAGGGGGATGCCCCTCATTATTTAAGGTAGATTGTAGAGAAGCCTCGAATACTTGTTGAGTTCCCCTCAGATAGCATGCATGTGTTGCCTCGTTAAAAACATCACCGGTACAACCCGTTTGGGATAAAATCCGACATGAGGGAAAAAGAGCCCAACACATGTTTTTCAAACCCAAGGTCATCAAGTTGAAGGGTGTTGTGGTGTCTTCCATCGGACACCTGTAAAAAAGAAATTATTTTGAAGCACCAAATGAAAAGGGAGTAAGTTATACCCTAACAATAGTAGCGTCTGAGCATTGATATATTCCAGTTGTTTGGAAGTTGCTCGCCTTCCATGGTACCGAGTTTATAGGACCCTTTGTCGATTACTCCAAGGACACGGTACAGTCTTTCCTAGCTCGGTCCCAGTTTCCCTTCATCTAGGTTTCGAGTGTTTAGGGTGACTTTCCTTAGGACTAGGTCCCCGACTCCGAAATGTCAGAGATTCGTTCTCCTGTTATAGTACCTTTCGATCCTTTGTTTTTGTGCGTCCATCCAAACTAGTGCAACATCTCATTTTTCATCTAATAGTTTGGGGGTTGTAGTCATAGCTTCGTTGTTTGAGTCTTCGGTGGCATGTCAGAATATGGAACTTGGCCTCCAACCTCGACCGGTATCAAAGCCTCGGACCCGTATATCAAAGAGAACAGTGTCTCTCCTGTGCTTGATTTAGAGGTCGTATGATATGCCCATAGTACCTCGGGCAGCGTTTCTCTCCACTTTCCTTTTGCATTTTCTAACTTCTTTTTCAAGTTTAGAATGATGGTCTTGTTTGTGGACTCGGCCTTACCATTTGCACACGGGCGGTAGGGTGTTGACAGGATCCTTTTGATTTTGTGATCTTCAAAAAACCGTGTTACTTTGCCTCCGATGAACTTCTTCCCGTTATCACATGTTATCTCAGAGGGGATCCCAAATCGGCACATGATGTGATCCCAGATGAATTCGATGACTTCTTTTTCTCTTATATTCTCATAGGCCTGTGCTTCCACCCATTTCAAGAAGTAGTCAGTAATAAATAGAATAAATCTAGCTTTACTTGGCGCCGTTGGTAGGGGGACGACGATGTCCATTTCCATTTCATGAACGGCCATGGGGACAAGACTGAATGTAGCTATTCATCGGGTTGATGGATCATTGGTGCAAATTTTTGCCACTTTTCGCATTTTTGGAGGTTTGGTGTCCCTTTCCATGTTGTCCCAATAGTAACCTGCTCTGATCACCTTTCGAATTAAGGAGTCGGCATCAGAGTGGTTTCCGCAGGTGCCCTCGTGGATTTCTCGGAGTACATAGTCGGTGTCTCCCGGCCCAAAGCATACTGCTAGGGGCCCATCAAAGGTTCTTCTGTACAGAGTCCTATTCTCGTCGAGAGAAAATCGAGCTGCTCTGGCCCGAAGGGCCCTTGATTCTTTTGGGTCCATGGGTAGCTTCTCACTTCCCAAATAATCGATGTACTTTTTTCTCCAATCCCATGTCAGGCTGGTGGAGTTGATTTTGGCATGGCCTTCTTTAATCACTGATTTGGATAGCTGAACAACAGCCTCGAGAAGTATGTCATCCTCATCTGCGGATGATCCCAGGTTTGCGAGTGCATCGACCTCACTATTTTTCTCTCGAGGTATGTGGACCAGAGTCCATTCTTTGAAGCGACGCAAAGTGACCTGAAGTTTGTCCAGGTATCGCTGCTAACTATCCTCCCGTACCTCGAAACTCCTATTTGCCTGATTTACTACGAGAAGGGAATCATACTATGCTTCGATGACTTCCGTCCCTAGGCCTTCGGCCAATTCTAGACCTGCAATCATATCCTCATACTCGGCTTCATTATTAGTCAGTTTTGCAGTTTTTATAGATTGTCTGATCATGCTACCCGTAGGTGGCTTCAGAACTATGCCGAGTCCGGATCCTTTCACGTTCGAGGCACTGTCGGTTAATAAGGTCCATACCCCTGATGATGTGCCCGCCTTTAGTAGAAGTTCTTTTTCTACCTCGAGCACAAGGGTGGGAGTAAAGTAGGCCACGAAATCCTCCAAAATTTGGGCCTTGATAGTCGTTCGGGGCTGATACTTGATATCGTATCCCCCTAGCTCGATGGCCCACTTGGCCAGTCAGCCTGACAATTCGGGTTTATGCAATATATTTCGATGGGGATATGTCGTTAAAACACATATACAGTGACATTGAAAATAAGGCTTCAATTTTCGAGATGCACTTATTAATGCAAGAGCTAATTTTTCTAAGTGTGGATACCTGGTTTCAGCATCTCCCAGGGTTCGACTCACATATTAGACGGGGAATTGTGTACCTTACTCATCTCGACCCAACACGCCACTTACCGGTACCTCGGACACTACTAAGTAAAAATATAGCGTTTCGTCTTCCTTCGAGGTGTGGAGCAAAGGCGGGCTCGAGAGATACTGCTTTAACTCCTCCAAGGCATGCTGGCACTCCGAGGTCCACTCAAAGTTGTTTTTCTTTTTGAGTAAGGAGAGAAAGTGATGACTTCAATTTGATGATCTCGAGATGAATCGGCCTAACGCCGCTATCCGCCTGGTTAGCCGTTGTACGGCCTTCACATTGTTTACCATCGTGATTTATTCGATGGCCTTGATTTTGTCAGGGTTGATCTCAATCCCCTTTTTTGATACCATGAAGCCTAAAAATTTGATCGAACCTACGCCGAAGGCGTATTTCTCGGGGTTGAGCTTCATGTTTTAGCTTCTAAGGATGTCGAAAGTTTCCTTCAAATGGTCCTCTGCGCGCAGGTACTTAACTAGCATGTCATCAATATAACCTTCCATGGATTTACCTATTTGATGTTCGAACATCTTATTATCTAGGTGTTGGTACGTGGCCCCTGCGTTTTTTAGCCTCGAGGGCATTACATTGTAGAAGTATGTGCCATACTTCATGATGAACGAAGTTTTTTCCCTATCCTCGGGGTTCATTTGAATTTTATTATACCCGGAGTAGGCGTTGAGAAAGGTGAGGATCTCGTGGCCAGCCGTGGCATCAATCAATCGATCGACGTTAGGCAACGGGAATGAATCTTTAGGGCATGCTTTATTTAAGTCCTTATAATCTACACACATTCTTAACTTGTTCCTCTTTTTGGGAACCACTACTACATTGGCTAACCATTCGAGATATTTTACTTCCCTGATGGACCGTATTTTGAGGAGTTTTGTTACCTCGTCTTTGACGAACGCATGTTTCACCTCGGACTGATGCCTCTTTTTTTGCTTCACTGGTTTGAACCTGGGGTCGATGGTTAGCCGATGGGTGGCTATTTTCGGCAGGATCCCTGTCATGTCTAAGTGGGACCAAGCGAAGTAATCAACGTTGTTAATAAGAAATTGAATAAGTTTTTTCCTGAGTTTGGGGGTTAATCCTGTTCCCAGGTATACCTTTCGATCGAGGAGTTCTTCCATCAAAACAGCTTGCTCCAGATCTTCGACCGTTGATTTGGTTGCGTCCGACTCTTCGGGGGCAACGAATGTTCGAGGGGTGAGGAATCCTCGGGGACCTATTTATCTTCTGACCCTCCGAGGTGGAGTATATGGGATCCGGTGCCATGCCATGCACTACGAACATTTCCTTTTCCACGTGTTGCTCACCATACATCATTTTATGCCATCTTTAGTTGGGAATTTCAACATTTGGTGGAGAGTCTATGGTACCGCCTTGATGTTGTGTATCCATGGCCTTCCGAGCAGAGCGTTGTATCTCGGATTACCCTCGATGACATGAAACTTGGTATTCCAGACCATACCGAACACATTGACTTGGAGGGTGATTTCTCCCTTCGTTGCTTCGCTTGACATGAGAATCGGGTATGATTTGGTCGAGTAGCTTGAGCTGCTCCACTACCCCGATTCTAATTATATTGGCCGAGCTACCTGGATCCACGAGCACACGCTTAATTCAAACGTTATTTAAGAGAAGAGAAATTACTAGTGCATCATTATGTGGTTGGGACAAGGCTTCGATATCTTCTTCTCTGAACACAATAGTTCCTTTAAGCACATAACTTTGAGTTCGTCCTTTTGTGGTGATGGGCGTTTTGGCCCGTTTGAGCACGGGTTATTGTGGGACATTGGTTTTTCAGATAATCACATGAATGGTGTGATGGGGTTCATCTGGTCCATTCTTCCTGTTCGCTTCTCTTTCTTGCAAATGGCTCTCGGTTATCGTCGAGAAATTCTCGAAGATGCCTTCTGTCGACCGATCGGGGCGCTTCTTTTCGAGCGGGAGTTCTCCGTGCTTCGTGTCGGTCTTCTCCGCGTACACCTCCGTCCGTATGAGAGCTCACATCGACACATTGTAGGTTGCGTGACCCTTCATCGACGGGGATTTGCACTAGTTCCCCTTCTGGGTTTTGCGGCGGTATACCGACACTTGCAGTAGCTGCACCATTCTCTCCGTGATCCTCAGGACCGTTGTTTTCATTTGCATTTACTAAGTCATGCATTTTCTGACCTGAAATTGAAGATTCTTGGACAAGAAAAAGTGTAAAGAATAACTTGTGTTTTTAGAAAACCAGCACTAAAACAATCACTAATATTTTTAGCCCCACAATGGGCGCCAAACTGTTTACCTTGAAAATGGTAATTACAATTATATTTGATTTTGTGATTCTAAAAATAAGTGATATATTTTAATACTAGTTTTTTGGTAGTGGATGCTAGGTGATAAGTGAGAAAACAAAATAAGAGCGAAGGGTAATGAGATTACGCAAATCGAGCAGCAGAGAGACGGGGTCTCGAGCTTGGTCGGAATGGGCCTCGAGGTCGAGCTTAAGAGCTTGACAAGGGGCTGTCGAGAATGATATAGCAGTATTGAAGGCCTCGAAGATGGCCTATTTGAGATTAATAACGAGTAATAAATGAAGAATAACTAATGAATACAATAAATGAAAGGCAATAAATCAGTGAAACAATTGTAGAGAATGTTCTTGTTCTTGTATTGAATATCAGGTCCCTTACAAAGTGACAAGGGTCCCCTTTATATATGAGGGGGAATCCCAACATGGTACATGTGTAATTATTACAAAGAGAGATGGCTGGTACAACCATTTAATGCCACTGTACGGGCTTGTACTATTTTGCGTACTTGGTCAGCTTTAACCACGTGGCTTTTAGAAATTTCTCATCTCTCCATGATGGCCTTCGATTTTTGTCATGTCTCGAGGTGTATCGATCCCTGGGAATGCTTCCTTGAGGAGTGCACCTCGAGGTTGAACTTCAGATTCCGCTCCGATATAGTCGAGGTCGAGGCTCGGAATGCTGTAGAATCCTTAAAATCGAGCTTCCGCGATTTTACTGTATACACCTAATTTGGTTATTTAGGTATTGGTCCTTAATAAATTACGGTCACAGACAAAAATTAAAATTGGGTGTCTAATTCTTTAAGCCGCTAAGAATTACTATATAATATGCACAAGAAACTTGAGAGAATACCAACAAGAAATTAACAAATTCACTGTGCTTTTATATATATATATAGTTCGATCTTATTTTTTGGTATGCATACATAGTTCGAGTAAAAAATAATAGGTTTAATTGAACTTATAAAATGTGTCTTAGATTCCCTTTGTAGGAATATAAGCAGGCCTGAATCTATTTAGCGTTTATTTGTTATTTTATTTTTTCTTTATTCTACGACCAGGGGAGGCTCACGCACTTTAGTGGCCGAAAGCCAAAAAAAATTTGGAGGCCCTAAATTTTTTTTTAAAAACAAAAAAAATTATTTTTTCCGTAAAAAGATCTTATATTCTAACTTTTTGCGATGATAAAGTTTTAATAACTTTTCTATTATCGATTTTTTCTAATAATTTTTTTACAAATGATAATTAATCCAACCCATTTAATTTTTTCTCAGAATTGTTGATCTTGAGTAGGATTTTGAAAAACCTTTTTTTGCTGAGACAGCTATTACAGGAATTGTTAACATTATTTTCTTTTAGGAAAGAATCAAATCTTTATATTTGATTGAATATGTCGATTAAAGTAATATTTTTTATTTGTACTATTTTCTTTAACACTTTTAATTTAGAATAATTCTAATCTATAAATATCAGAGCGAGTAATATATTTTAAGGAGCATTAAAGGTTAAGCAGTATTTTTAAAAAAAAAATTTAGTCGTCTAATAATCTCAAAAGTTTGAATTGTTGAACTTTCAAACTCTTTGAAAAAGAAAGTAAGCAAGAAATAAAAGAGAAAGTATGTAACCTTAAGGGAAGCGAACAAAAAAGATTGTTACTTTTAAAAATATAAGAAAGAGAGTTTAAATATTTACAACTATTCATATATCCCATAATAATAATAATAATAATAATAATAATAATAATAATAATAATAATAT
>ML326708.1:78845-119295 GCA_005239505.1 Nicotiana paniculata | reverse complement strand
TGAGGCCATAGCCTATAAGATGTTCTTTTAGAACAACGAATATCATTTAGGAGATCTTCTAGGTAGAATAGATACCTTTAGTTCAAAATTTTGATAGAAAAAATCAAATATTATATCGAAGCTACCTAACCAACATTCGGGAGCGACAACTCATGTCCCCGTCTTTAACTTCAAAATTATGACAAAAATCACATGTTGTAATTACGGGTGCATTTCATGTGGCGTAATTATAATGTGTTTAAAAACAACAAGTGCACGCCATCGTGACTTGTCCCAAGGTAAATCCATAAATATCAAACATTATTTACATACCCCATAAGCTAAAAAATATCTCTTTTAGATAAAAAATCCCAAAAACCTAGAGAATAATCGAATATCGCCTCAAATAGGCATATTTAATCGTCATGACCATAGCCATATAATCTACACTCGGGTGTGGCAACTCATGTCCCTGACTCTAACTCAAAACATTAATTAAATAAGCATGTTGTAAATCGCGGGTACATTTCATGTGGCGCGGTTTGCAACGTGTCCAAAAATAACAAGTGCACGTCAATCGTGACTTGTATTAAAATAATTCCATAAATATTAAAAAAGCGGATAAAAAGTAAGAGAGATAAAAGCACAATAGGTTTAAAACATGTAAATAATTAGATAATTAGGCCAAATATTAATAGTTAAGCGACCGTGCTAAAACCACGGAACTCGGGAATGCCTAACACCTTCTCTCGGGTTAACAGAATTCCTTACTCGGATTTCTGGTCACAGACAAATTAAAACAGAGTCAAATTTCCTCGGTTTAGGATTTCAATAAATAAATGGTGTCCCGGAACACCGTAAAAATTTCGGGTGGCGACTCTGAAAACTAAAAATAAATCCCAAATCTGAATAATGTCGCTTTAATGGGAAAACTCCCTCTCTACCCTTCATTAATCCGGGGGTAGTGGAAAAAGGAGGTGTGACATGTGTCATAACCTAAATCTCCCTCCGTTGGGTATCGTGATAGAACCTAGTCTTAAGGAGTAGGTAAGCCTAATATTCATGGAATAATCAACAGTAATAAATAAAATCTAATTTTTTCTGAAATAAGAAATTCTTTACACATTTATATTCCCAAAACCCGGAGGTACAAGTCATAAGCTTTAAAGAAATTATACTAAACTACTAAAATACCACTTTTCAGAAATAAGTACAACAGTGCAAACAGAAGTATAAAATGTGACTCTGAAACCGCGAATGCTGAAGCGGTTTTACCTTGAGTTCCACAACGGCAACCGCGCTACCGACAATCAATCGACCGGCTATGCGAAAATCTGGAATCTACACAAAAATGTGCAGAAGAGTAGTATGAGCACACCACAACGATACCCAGTAAGTATCAAGACTAACCTCGGTGAGTAGTGACGAGGACTAGTCAAGACACCCACTGGTCTAATAAAAACTGAACAAGTATCAATATGAATCAGGGAAATAATGATATACACATAAAGGCTATGCAATATAGCTAAAAAGACAGTGAATTCGATATAGAAGGAAAAACAATAAGTATCAGCGGAAAACCATGAAGTAACACAAGGACTGAATATAACACAAATAAATCTGGCATGTAAATATACAACACATACATGAAATGACTCAACAACTTCAACCACTTCTACATCAACTTCATAGTCATCTCCACGAGGTTCTGAACCTCGGACAAATCACCATTTACGGGTCCCAATATTCGAACCCTAACACTTAGCATCTTGCGCCCTCATTCGAGTACTAACTGCACGGACGACTCACGTACCAATTGGTTCACTCCCACCCATACGGTAAGCACAACAAGAGTACCTTTACTTGAAAACAACAAGGAGTCCTAAATCCATTAGTAGTACTTAACTATGTGTATGCTTGTGCAGGTGTCCTAACATGATTTCAACAACCAATAAACATAAGGAAAGCAAAAAGGGCAACACGTACATTTTCATCCCATAAGTTTCCATGCGAATAAATTCACACAATAGGTGTTCCAGTACACAATATCAACAACAAGGAATGCCCCCAGGCCAACACAAGTATCACAAACAATCCCTGACATAGCCAACTTTGTCTCGCCACGTGTGCAATAGCAAAGTATATGCCCGCCTTGTTTCGCCACACGTGCATAAACATGTTCCCACCTTGTCACGCCACATGCGCTACCCACATATACATATCCCGCCTTGTCACGCTGCATGTGCAATATCAATAAAAAAACACGGCACGACAGAAATTTTGTGCAAACCCCATATCAACAACCGCACGACAGAAACCTCGTGCATCGCAATAAGTACAACCACAACAATTGACAATAATATAAGACACGGTAGATACATCAATTCAAGAACCTTGATCACAAGAAAAGCAAGGCTATTTCCCAAGGAATAAGCACAACGAAGAATACTAGGCATAATAAGGACAACTCAACAAGGAAGAAAATAACATATAAGGGTCTTACCCAAATACACGGTTCAATCAACAAGGAACTCACACGAATCTGTTAACTCCATATAAGGGCAAGTCACGAAGGTATAGCATATCTAAACTTCTTTTAAGGTTGAGCAGTTACGAGAATGTTCAACAATTTCCACTTAAGGACAAGCAACAAAGAATAATCATAACTTCATTTAGGACCAAAACAACTATAGGATGAGGTGAAGATGATTGCAAATTTGAGATAAGCAGTTAAGAAAACATAGCATGACAGTAAAAAGGAGATAGAATCTTCAGATAAGTCAATTAGGAGTCAAATAGGCAATAGGAATAAAACCAAAAGCAAGAAATTCTACATTTAAGCAAATAAAGATGACACTAGAAATTAGGGAAATTAAATCATGCTAAGGACAATTCATACTCGGCGAATATAAGGATTTAAGATTCCTAAAGGGTCAACTTTCCACAAATAAGTCCGAGCACGCGCTTGTCACCTCGCGTACACGAGCTACAATCACATGGAAGACTCAAATCCTAAGGGGTAATTCTCCCACACAAGGTTAGTCAAGATACTTACCTCGAAGACGGCAACCCGATACTCTAAAATGACTTCTCGGGCGAAAAGACCTCCGGACGGCTCAAAATCAACTAAAACAACTTCAAAATACACATAAAACGTATAAGGAATTATTCCGAATAATAAAGTTTCAATCTTTACAAAAATATAAAAATCGATCCAAAAGTCGACCACCGAGACCGCACCTCGAAACCCGTCAAATTTTACAAAATCCGAACACCCATTCCAATATGATTTCAACCACACAAAAATTACCAAATTCTGTTACCATTTCGTCCCTCAAATCATGAAATTTCGTTTTCGAATTTTTTTTACAAAAACCAACATTTTCCCTAACTAAAAACACAATTTAAATGATAAAAACAAAGACTAATTCATGGAATATATTCAATTCTAGTTGAAGAACACTTACCCAATCGAATTGTGTGAAAACCCCCTCAAAAATCGCCAAGAACCAAGCTGTGGAAGTCAAAATGTGATAAAATGGTGAAGCCTTCAATTTTGAAGATATAAACTGTCTGCCCAGGTATTTTGTTCAATGCGATCGCGTGAGAAGGAATGCGATCGCGTAGAAGAAAATCTCAGCTGGCCAAAAGGTGCTATGCGATCGCAAACATACTTATGCAATCGCATATAAGGGAAATAGCCACTGTCCAAAAATGCACAGGCGATCACGAGCTGAAGAGTGCGATCGCATAGGAGGAAATTTTTCTGTTGCCAACGTTGCACTATGCAATCGTGAAGCATTGTATGCAATCGCATTGAAGGAAAAATGGGGGTTCAAGAGCAACACTATGCGATCGCGACTAGTGCTATGCAATCACATAGAAGGAAACCAGAAGATAGGTTCAGCAGTGGAAAATGAGGGAAAATTGACCTGAAGCCCATCCGAAACACACCCGAGACCCCCAGGGCCCCGTCCAAACACACAGACAAGTCATATAACCTAACACAGACTCGCTCGAGGTTTCAAATCACATGAAACAACACCAAAACGACGAATCAATCCAAGAATCAAACTTATGAATTTTCAAATATCAAAACTCGTGCCGAAACCTATCAATTCAACTCGAAATGACGCCAAATTTTGCAGAGAAGTCATAAATGACACAACGGACCTATATAATTCTGATCCCGATATCAAATTTTTACCTATCGGCCGAAATCGTCGAAATTCTAACTTTCGCCGAATTACCTCAAATTACTCTATGGACCTCCAAAACCAATTCCGGACGCGCGCCTAAGTCCAAAATAATCATACGAAGCTGTTGGCATCACCCAAAACTCATTCTGAGGCTGTTTACTCAAAAGTCAAACCTTCGGTCAACTTCCATCACTTAAGCTTCAAAAATTGAAAATTTTCTTTCAATTCGACTCCGGATTATCCCGTAACTGAATCCAACCATGCACGCAGGTTGATATACACAATGTGAAGCTGTTCAAGACCTTACGCCACTGAACGGAGTTTGAATTCCCAAAATGACCGGTCGGGTCGTTACATTCTCCCCCTCTTAAACAAACGTTCGTCCTCGAATGTGCCAAGATTCACCTCAAACTCATCTAATCACTGATTTCTCACTTACAGCACACACCCGCGGGTGATCCCACATCATCCCAATCTACATAACACTGACGACACCACCACAACTGCAATTTAACTTTTCTATCACTACCGATAAGCCTCATACCTCAATTTCTCACCTTCTACTCATTTCCAAAAGACCCAATTCTAAATCCATATCTGACATTAGTCTCAACCATATACATCAAATCATGCCTACATCCACAAGGTACAACCACACAATATAGCACACTGCACATAGGCTCGTATAACACTTTTGATCACAATAGCTGCCCGAAATCAATTCAGCATTGGCAGTTAGCCCCACATCTGAAAGAACTCTGTTTCCAAGCCCCATAACACTGATAATGATGCAATAACCACGAAAAGTTCATTATTAGACACCTGAATCACCAAGCCACAACTAATACCATCGGGCACACATCCCGCAAGCTAAACTAAGGAAGCACATAACGAAATGACTGAATATGAAAATAGATACATATAAAGGAGCTATAAAACAAGCCCATAGGCACATATATATATATCAATATTGTCCTACAAAAGCAATATAGCAAGGAATAAGCAAGGCATATGAACAAATCACAAGGATCCCATTCTGATATAAATTCCACCGAGGTACTCAGCCGGTCCAACCATATCAAATCATAAAAGATTACGAGGGTCTCTCCCTCAACTCTATATCACATGCCGAATAAATATCATACCAATTGAAATCTATCGCTAACTCATCTCGGCTAATAAAAATCATAACGCTCACTTAACTCACATCTCAATGGAGTATCGAATCACAACTCATAAATAAAATACTTAGGAAAAATCACATAAAGCTCACCATGATGAACAACAGGGACTCACTTCTAGTCTCACCACTATTAATGATGAATAAAATAACGATAGACACGGGCTACTACTCATAGAATCTCCCAACATGAGCAAATACAAAATAGAGTGCAAAGCATGAAACTCACTCATAAATAAAGCAACAAAAAAGGGAAACTCATCCCGACCAGCAGAGCTATAATGAAATACAAATGGTGCCCCTCTGTAACAAAACAAAACATACCTGTACTATAACATCTGGCACCACAGCCTCCCGCCTACTATGCGAAACACATCAACGGACCGGGCCTCCCCCTCTTGGGCGCCCTCTACTCACCTGAATGCCTTGCTGTAACATATCTGCCAAGAGCCTGGGACAATCTCTCACCCTGTGGCTGGTATCACCACACTCAAAACAACCTCTCTACTGACGTGGCTGTGGAAACTGTGCGGTACGAGTACTCTGAGACCCATGAGTACCTGAAACCCCATGCGAAGCTAGTAATGCAAATTGAACTGGTTGACCCACAAAACCTCTACCATGTCGTACCCTTCCTCCATAATAAGGACTAGTAAATCTCTCCAGCCTACGAGGCTTCTTCACCTCTCTGCCCTCTCTCTCCTGGCCTCGTCTGTCCTCCTTCTCACAGCTCCTCATGATCGTCTCCCTCATGATCCAGCGTTCCCTCAACTCTGCGAGCAATCCCTACCACCTGCTGAAATAAAACATCCGACTCTAACTCCCGATCCATGCTAAACCAAATATCTCTCCTGAGGCCCTCAATGAATCTACGAACACGCTCTCTAACTGTAGCAACCAAAGCAGGTGCGTGCCTGGCCAAATCACTGAATCTGACGGCATACTCTGATACTGACATAGTGCCCTGGAGCAGCCGCTCAAAATCCGTGCACCATGCATCTCAGAGGGGCTGAGGTACAAACTCGCTCATGAACATCTCTGAAAATAATGAACCCATGTAAGTGAAGCTGACTCGGACGGGCTACCCAAGTCATATGCCCGCCACCACTGATAAGCCGCTCCCCTGAGCTGGAATGTAACAAAAGCAACCCCGCTCGTATCCAAAATACCCATAGTACGAAGAATGCGGTGACACTCCTCCAGGAAACCCTGGGCATCATCTGTTGCCAATCCACTGAAGGTAGGAGGGTGGTATTTCTTGTACCTCTCGAGTCTAAGATGTTCCTCCTCAGATGTTGCTGCCCTAACCACGGGCGGAACTGGGACCCCAGGCTGTGCTGCCATGACACCTGGAACCTGACCAACTTGATCTCACTACTCTAGAGTGTGGGCGAATGGAGTCTGAGCTCCTCCCCCGCCTTGTGAAGTAGCTGGTGCACCCAGAATCAATCCCGCCTGAGTTAAGGTGCCAATATGTCCCAGAACTGTGCCAAGGTCTCCTGAAGTCCGGGTGTAACAACAGGCATATACGGTGCCTGCCTCTCAACTGGAAATGCTGGCGGCTCCTCAACGGCTGCTCTGGAAGGTGCTCTAGCTGCGGCACGTGTCCTTCGTCAACCTCTACCTCTACCTCTACCCCTGGCGGCATCTGCTCCGGGGGTAACATCCTCAGGATATGCAGCTCGTGTCCTCACCATCTATGAGAGAATGGAATGATAATTTCAAACTTCAAGATCAATGAATTCGCACGATAGGAATCTGCCTCACTGGACAGTCGGAGGGAGAAGGCAATAGCAGAAATATATCGTGGTGTCAGTGATCGCATAGAGCTAGAATTGAATCTCCACTAGCTCAGCCTAGTAGTTCTAAAGTATATGAAGTGGAGGAGGTGTAAAATATTGATCAAGATGATAGTGTTGATGCACCTGCGCAACAACAATCATATAACATTGCAACAGGCAGAGAGAAGAGTGTGATCAACCGACCACAAAGATTTGAAAATATGGTTGATGGGAATATTCTTAGATATATGAATCCAGGGGGATTTTCTTTGGCAGTTACAGAGACCGTTGATGCATTTGAGTGTTATAGCTACTCAGAAGCTATTCAAAGTACAAAACCAAATTGATGAATTAGTGTTATGGCTAAAGAGATTGAGTCTCTTAGCAAGTTTAGGCGTTGCCTAGACTTAGTTGATGTGTGGGGGAATGGGTAGAGCCCTTGCGAGGGCTGAGGCCAAGGTAGAGAGACGTTGTTCCTGTTGATGAGGAGAATTCAAGCCAAGGGAAAGATTTATTATTTTGTGGCTTGAATTATTTCCTTGTATATTTAGGAAAAGCATAATCCGTATAGGTTTAGGAAAACCCATTGTCCTAATAAATTTGGGAAATGAAAAGCTATTGTCCTTGTCAAATTGGGAAACCTTTCTCTTATAGGTTTGGGACTTTTTAGGAATCTATATATAGGGTTGTAGTTGGGGATCCTAGAGATTGTACTGTGCTTTTCTTCTCATTCATAGTGGAAAACTCTCTCTATTTTTGTCTCGTGGATTAGGCTTAGCCGAACCTCGTTAAATTCTTGTGTTGATTTTTCTTCTCTATTTGTTTTGTGTGTGATAGTTAATCCACGATATTCTGCAACATGTTTCATAAAGGAAAAAAGGTCCTAATCTAAAGTTTTGACCTTTACTCAAACTAAAACAACGCGAAGCAGATTATGATTCTGGTTTTCTGTAAAGACATCTCTATAAATGTCCCTCGTCCTATAGTATCAATAGTGCTGAAACTCGAGCATTGATTATCTATAGGGTAAAATATGTTCATATTAAATTCTCATATAATAGAGTGACACATGGAACCAAAGATAGACGAAAAGCGATGCAAGTGTAAATCAAGTCGGGGGCAGCAATCTCGGTTGTCCCCGAAGGGAATATTGCTCATAAAGACAAATAAATGCCTGCCACCAGGTAACATTCAATGGAGAATATTCTGCAGTATTAAATATGCAATCCATTATAGAGATCAAGGCATTCATAGCTCTCCATTACACATTCTTCAATGGCCCCCATAATTGTCATTTAAGAGGGGTTTGATCCTAGAACCTTATTCCCCAGATGCAATTATAAATAGCAAGTTCAACAACCATTAGAGGGGCACGATTTTTTTGATACACTTATGCTATATACTATTCAAAATCTCAATGACATTTTATTTCTTGCTTATTAATATTGCTATCATTGCCTTCAAAAATTCTGCTCTCGCAACCAAGCTATCTACTGTCTTATTTCGATTTCAATGCTAAGTCTTACATTTTTATTTAATTTATTTATCATTTTGGGTTCAAATCGATTCGCTTCTCTATAAACCACATATAAATTCAACTGTACCATTTTACAGGTAAATATTTTGGCGCCCACCTTGGAGCTTAGATAGTTGCATAATTGAGTTGATCCTTGCATCTATTACTAATCTGTTTGATTATTTGTTCCTTAGCAAAAACCCATAAAAATATGACAGATAACGTTGTCAACGTTGCACACAATGTTGAGCCTAAGGAAATCAACCTCAATACGAAGACTCGATTAGTGATACCCGCAACGAGGGGGATGAGGCCACGCCAGTCATCTCTCGCGACAAGATCAGGTCATGATGGAGCTGAGGCAGGAATTGTCGGGTGCTTCTAACAACGCGAATGGATGAGTTCCAGTTCCTTCCGGTGCCCCGCAAATCAAACAACACAGAGGGTTGATAACAATAGCCCAAGAGGCAAGGTCGGATTCTACATGACCGAGGGGAACAATAGCGGATTCGGTAACAACAATGAGAATGATCCCTTTAAAATCGAACTCATGCGGTTTATAAGGGAAATAAATGCCTGAATGGACAAAATCCCTGGCGCACCACCAGTATTGAAAGGACCAGATTCAAAGAAATACACCCAGTTGTCGTTCAAACCAAGCACGGTACCAGAGATGATCCCAAAGGGGTCAAGATGCCAGACGTGCCAAAATATGATGGGACTTAGGATCCTCATGAGCACATTACCACCTATACAATGGCAGTGAAGGGAAACGACTTAGCTCCGTACGAGATTGAGTCACTCTTATTGAATAAATTCGAGGAGACCCTCATGAAAGAGGCCCTAACATGGTATTCGCTAGTACCCGAGCACTCAATAGATTCATTTGATATGCTTGCAAATTATTTTATCAAGGACCGTGCAGGGGCTAGAAAGGTACAAGCCTGACAGGCCGACATATTCAAGATTGCGCAAGGAGACTCCGAATTGCTGCGGGAGTTTGTGACCAAATTCTAGAAGGAAAGGATGTTTCTACCGGCCGTGCTAGAAAATGGGCAGCCGAGGCATTTACTAAAGAGTTGAATCCGAGGAGTTCCGACGCTTCCCGAAAATTGAAGAAAGTCTGATCGAGTTCCAGGAAACAACATGGGCGGATATTCACAACCAGTACGAGTCAAAGATATAAATTGAGTATGACCAGCTCGGTTTCCCAGTATTAACCAAGGATCGGAACCGGAAGAAGAATAAACAGAAGTTGAAGGATGATTTCGATGTAGACCAACAATCTTCTAGAGTATAGTTTTTTCCCTACGAAAGGGCCGAAGGTCGCAATAGAGGTTTTCGGTCGGCAAACAGGTTTGCCACTGATAAGATAACAATCGCGGCCAAAACAATAGATCATTTCAAGACAAAGAGGTATTGGGCCCCCAAGACTATCTACCCCAGGCTGTCTGAATACAATTTCAACGTCAGCATGGTGGAACTAGTGTCGGATATGAGGAACATTAAAGAAGCAGGATTCCTGAGGCTGGTGAGATACGATCCCAATAAGAGGGATCCTAATTTATGGTTCGAGTACCATGGGACCAACGACCACCGGACTGGGGACTGCCAAAATCTACGCGAGGAGGTGGCAACATTGCTAAAAACGGACATCTTAGAGAGTTCTTAAGTGACCGGGATATAAAGAACTACAGTCACAACCGGGATAATGCGGAACCTCGAAAGTAGGAAAAGATCCATCTCGTTTGACGATAAACATGATTTTCGGGGGAACGAGATTAATGGTGTAACTTTTTCGGCAGTGAAAAAGATGAAGGTACCGGCAACCCATAGCAAGAGACTCCGGGAAGTCGCTGAGGACGATATCACTTTCACAGAGGATGACGCAGATGGACTCCTACTAACACACAACTATGCCTTGGTAATATCTCTTAATGTTTTAGATTTTAAGATTAAATGTGTTTTGGTGGACCCAGGGAGTTTAGCCAACATTATCCAATGGAGAGTGCTGGAACAAGCCAAGATAACCGAAAGCATTATTCTGGCCACAAAGCTCCTCGCCTGGTTAAATTTATCAAGCGTAACAACTCGAGGGGAAATCGTGCTGCCCACGAATGCCGAATGGGTAATGAAGACGACCCTTTTTGAAGTAGTTGACGGCGATATGGGTTACAATATCATTCTCGGAAGACCATGGCTGCATGTGATGAAGGCTATACCATCAACATAATATCACTTCTAAAATTCCCTACTCTGGAGGCAACTAAACATAAAAGGAGATCAACCGGCAACAAGGGAGATGAACGCGATCTTAGTTTCCAGTTGCAAAGGGAAGGAGAACGCGACATAGCAATTACAGGAACCGACGCCTGCTCCCGAGTCGAATGAAGTCAATGGAGGGAGGATTCATCAAAATCCTATCAGATACAAACGCAACCAAATCCACGGAGAAGGAATTTGAGCAAGTCGCATTGTTTGAGAAATTCTTGGAAAAGAAGTTCCACTCGGGGACAGGACTAAATCCCGAGCTTAGATCATGATTTATTGAACTTCTTAAATTTAACGTTGACTGATTTGCATGGTTGCATGTGGATATGACTGGTATTTTGCAAGAAGTGATCGTGCACAAGTTAATCTTGTACCCAAACATCCCTCCGGTAAGGCAGAAGAAACGCCATATTGCCGAGGTCAGAAACAAATTCGTCAAAGAAGAGGTAAATCGATTTCTTGATATCAGTTCAACCCGGGAGGTAAAGTATCCTGATTGTCTAGCTAAAACAGTTGTAGTGCCAAAAAAGAATAACAATTTTGCATGTGCGTAGATTATAAGGATCTGAATAAGGCGTGCCCAAAAGACTCGTTCACACCGCCAAACATTGATCAAATAATTGATGTGATAGCTGAGCACGAGTATGATGAATTTCCTTGATGCTTATTACGGGTACAACCAAATCAAGATAAACTCAGAGGATCAGGAAAAACTTCGTTCATAACGAACTTCGGCACATATTGCTCTAATGTGATGCCTTCTGGGCTTAAGAGCACCGGGGCCACATGTCATAAGCTTGCAAACAAAATGTTTGGGAAACAAATAAGGAAAACCATGGAAGTTTACATATATGATATGATGGTTAAGTCTCTCAACGCATGTGATCATATTAAACACCTTCAAGAAACCTTTTACATCCTAAGGAAGCACATCATGAAGCTTAACCCCGAAAAGTGTGCATTCGAAGTCAGCTCTGGTAAATTCATAGGATTCTTGATGTTGCAAAAGGGGATCAAAGTTAATCCCGATAAAATTAAAGCCATCGAGGGCATCCTTGACTAGATTTCAAACGTGAAATAGGTTTAAAGGTTGATAGGAAGACTGGTCGCTTTAAGCAGATTCTTTTCCCGGTCTTTAAACAAATGTCATCACTTCTTTTCACTCCTTAAAAAGAAAAACAACTTCGAATGGACTCAAGAATGCCAACAGACTCTGAAGGATTTGAAAAGGTATTTATCGAGCTCTCCATTTTTATCAAAATTGGAGGAAGGAGAATAATTTCTGATTACTTAGCTGTATCGTAGGTAGCGGTAATTAACGTTTTAGTCCGTGAAGACGAAGGTACGCAATCTCCTATTTATTATGTTAGTAAAATTTTACTGGGAGCGGAAACTTGCTAAACACATCTCAATAAATTGGCCTTAGCTCTCGTAGTCGCCTCTCGAAAGCATAGGCCTTATTTCCAATGTCATCCGTTAGCCGTGGTGACAACCTTTCCCCTGCGGAATATCCTTCACAAACCTGAACTATCAGGTCAACTGGCCAAATGGGAAGTCTAAATTAGTGAATTTGACATAAAGTATAAACCTAGAACTACGATTATGTCACAAGTTCTTTCCGACTTTATGGCCGATTTCAGTCCAGGTCTGCTCTGTTTGGCTACCAAAGAAGCGGTGATGGTGTCGAAATCAACAGTCTGGACCTTGTTCACAGACGGAGCTTTCAATGTGAAAGGTTCTTGGCTCGATGTAGTAATAATTATGCCTTCGGGAGAAACCCTAAGGTAGGCCATAAGGAATGCTCCTCTGACTAACAATAAAGCCGAGTATGAAACTTTAATTGCATGATTCGAGTTGGACTGGATACTGGACTCTGAGGTCATTGAAATCAAATGTGATCCCAACTGGTATTAAATCAAGTTTAAATAATCTTCGAAGCCAAATAAGAACACATGCAACAATATGTTGTGAAAGTCCAGGCTCTACGCACACGGTTCATGGAATGGTCAATTACCCATGCCCCGAGAGAAGTAAATGCAGAAGCAAACACAATAGCCAATCTAGGCCCGTCCACAAAAATGAAGGGATCAGACTCCGGTACGGCCGTGCAGATTATGCATTCAGTATTAGATATGGACGACTATTATGAAGTAAACAACGACCAATTTGGTCTAGGACTGGAGGAATGAGATCATTGACTATTTCGAGCACAGAAAACCCGAAGATTACAAGGCATTACTGGTGGTGCGCACTAAAGCAGTCTGATATTGCTTCATGGGAGGTCAATTGTATAGAAAATCTTTTCAAGGCCCGTTGGCCCGATATTTAGGAGCCTCCGATGCTAATTATGTCATGAGAGAAGTTCACAAAGGGATCTACAGAAATCACTCAGGTGAAGACTCTTTTGTACTAAAGCTAATTAGGGCAGGATACTACTGACTCAGATGGAACAAGATGCTAAGGCTTATGTTTAGAAATGCGATAAGTATCAACTCCACGCACCATTTGTGCATATACCGGCAGAGTTATTACACTCATTTTTGTCGCCGAAGCCATTCATGAAATGGGGTATGGATATAGTCGGTCCGCTACCGCCAGCTCCCTTTAATGTAAGATTTATTTTGATTTTAACTGACTACTTTTATAAGTGGGTTGAAGAAGGCCCTTACAAGGAAATCGGTGAGCGCGAAGTGGTATATTTCTTTTGGGAGAACATAATTTGCAGGTTTGAGATAGAAAAATAAATAACCTATGTCAATGGGCCACAATTTATAGGTGCAAAGGTCACAAAATTCCTCGGCGACCTGAAAATCAAAAGAATTACATCATCACCATATCACCCGAGTGCAAACGGTCAAGCAGAATAAAAAAAAAGGCGATTATCCAAAATCTCAAAAAGAGATTGGAAGTAGCCAAAGGAAAATGTTTCGAAGAGCTACTAGAAGTGCTATAGGCGTACCGATAACGGCAAAATCAAGCACGGGGGAGACACCTTTATCTCTCGTATATAGAGCAGAAGCCCTAATCCCGGTGGAAGTAGGAGAATCTACCATGAGATACTTCCGGGCGGATGAAGAAGCAAACAACAAAGCATTATTGGTCAGATTGGAGCTGTTCGATGAATGCAGAGACTTGGCGCATAAAAGGATGACGTCCCAAAAACAAAGAATGGAAAGATATTACAATATAAGAGACAATCTCTGTTATTTCAAAGTGGGAGACTTGGTTTTAAGGAAAGTGACTCAAAACACCGGGGAGCTCAATGCAGGAAAGTTAGGTTCAACATGGTAAGGCCCCTAATAGGTTTCCGCTATCACTGGAAAAAGATCATAAGAATTGGAAAATTAAGATGGAGTAAAATTTCCGAGCAACTGGCATGTGGCACACCTCAAAAGATACTATTGCTGATGAGCACCGCCTATACTGAAAGTATGTGCTGCACTCTTTTTCCCTTGGTCCAATTTTTGTCCCAATTATTTTTTTCTAGCAAGGGCTTTAACGAGACAACAACGAAAAACATACTACGAAGGAAGCATTGTCAGTAGAAATAAGACCTTTAAACAACAAGGCATGGAGATATAGAATCGATGCGGGACGGTTAGATAATCTTTTGCTCGATAGCAAAATTCCTACTGGGAAATAAAGTTTGCGATCGGCCAAAGGTTACTTGACCGTTCACGAGTGCAAGACACTGGGGGTGGTTAGATAGTCTTTGGATATATAGAAAAATTCCAAATGGGAAGTGAATCTTGATATGGAACCAAATATTATCCAACCATTCACTAGTGGAATCTTCAAAGGAGCAAGACTTCTGTGTTCAAATTCACATTCTTCGCATTCGAACACTAGGGGAAATGATATGAGAATACGACAACATGACTGTCACATAAACCGAAACTATGAAATCCTAGAATAATATCATTGGGACTGGGGACTGCGCGGCCAACCCCGTAGAAACAAGTTGTACAAATTAGCCACAAGTAATGACAATTTCTTTCTAGCACAACGAATGCTTATGTATTTTTGAAAATGGAAGGAATGAAGTAGATTCCTTTTATTTTTATCTTGTTTCTTGTCCGAATGATGAATTAATTTTATCATTTGAAAGTTAAACAAGTACTTCAAATTCTAGTGCCGAAATGATCAGGAGATGTCCTCCTCCTCTAAGGATCTACGGAAGGGGGAAAATAGCTATGCCCCAAATTTACATGGACTGGGGACTGGGGAGGAGGGACATCCTCCTCTTGGATATCTACGGCTGGTGGAGATGATGTAGCAGTTGCTGGTGGCGAAGGCATGGTTGGCAAAGAAGGAGATGAAGCTGATGACATTGTGGGTTGAGAAGCAGCTACGGAAAAAGCAGTGCTAGTTGTTGGTTTCTCAACAAACGAAGATGCAAGAGGCCCGATATTCAAACTCAAAATACCGGGAGAAGATACTAGGACTCGAAAGTGAGGGTTGGCATCTTTCACTATATCACATTCCCCAAAGAGCCTAGACGTCGTCCTCGATTGGTGTAACTAGCATAATAGATTCATCATTCTGTTGAGCTGATGAAGGTCATCGTCTTCTATATAGAGAAACCCATTTATCACTTCCCCATCATCATTGATCACCATGGTGTCTGCGGCTGGCTCGGGCGCGGTGCTCTTCGCCTTTTTATTTTTATCCTCGGCCACAGAGGAACGTCGCCTTTTTTGTTGCTTGTTTTCCGGTCGGGGACTCCAAGGGGAAGAACTTGCATAGAAGCATGTCCAATGACACCCGTTCGGGTGAAATACTCCTACAGCAACCTTGCCGCATCTATGGGATCAGCCAAAATGTCCTTCTCGGGCATGGTAACAGAGCCCTGCTGAAGACCTGAAATCAACAAGAAAAAAAGTTAGCCAATTTTCCTATATGTGAGATATAAGCAAGATAAGTTCAACTTACCATGTTTTTTTCCTTCCACCCGTATTTAAGAGCCAATTCTTTCCACCAGCGAGTCTCACGCATGGTGACATCCAAAATCTTATGGACCCACTAGTCTAAGCGTTCAATCCTTAGTGGTGTCCACCGAGTTGCTGAAATAATGAAAAAAGAAGTATTAGCGATAGCATGGGACAATATTTAACCAGAAAAAAGGAAAAACGTTAAACTTACGTGTACGATTCCATGATTTAAGAAAGGATGGAATTGTGCGGGGATGATGTCCCTGGTGGCAACTAGAAGGAACCACTCCATCCATCTACAATCATTGTCATCATCCATGCTGAAGCATGGTGACCACGTTTGCTGAAGTTTATCATTCCCCCACGTAAATCTTGGGGGAATAAAGGTTCATCAGCCGAGCTAGGGAGAGCTGTTCCCCTATCTCCTGGCATAAACGCCAAATACAGGCTACAGTCTGCCATACAGAAGGGATAACCTGTTCCAATTAGACCTGGTAATGAAAGCAAAACTCCAAGATTATGGAGTCAAGTGCCCCGCTCAATGAGAATGTGCCCAAAGTGATGGGGTACGTGTAAGAGTACATAAAACCTTTCTTGGGGTAAGGTTACCCGCTCCGCTAGATCGAAAGTGATGATTTTAAAATCATGGCAACCATAGTCTTCCTTTACAACATGATGCTAGAAAGACGGATGTAAGAAGGATATACACCAACAACCCATGTGCTGGAGTTAGAAGAAGGGAACTTCTCTTCGATGTCCTTAGCGGTAGTAAGCTTTATGGGGATAATGGTGCTCACCATAGGGGGAGCATCATCATCAGTGTTTTCTTTGTTCTTTGAAGAACTGAAGTTTTTGGAAGAGGAGGCCATAGTTAGCAGAAGAAAGTAAGGGTTTCTCTAAAGAAAAAGGTAAAAAGAGGTTGAAAGCAAGAACAAGTTGAGTTAAGGAAGTTTCAGAGAGTTCGAAAGATTGTGAAGTGTAATAGAATAAGATTGAAGCGTACAAGTAAAGGAATAGGCGGCTAATCTTGGCCATGATTACCTCGAGAACCAGCGAAAGTATTGTCGACTCGTTGGATGATGCCTGTTCGGGGCATTAAGTGCGGAGAGACGTGCATCTAATCAAGTGTAAGAAACATTTAAGAGTGGGTCAGAGAATATCGTTCCAAGAAAGATATTGGTATCTTCACCAACTTTCTGGTTACACAAGGATGTGCCCCTGAAAAGCAGGGGGATATCTGTATAGGGTAAAATATGTTCATATTAAATGCTCGCATAATAGAGTGACACATGGAGTCGGAGACAGATAAAAAATGAGGCAAGTGGAAATCAAGTCTAGGGGAAGAAATCTCGGTTTCCCCCGAAGGGAATGTTGCTCATAAAGAAAAATAAATTCCTACCACCCGGAAGCATTCAATGGAGAATATTCTGCAGTATTAAATACGTTGTCCGTTTTAGAGAACATGACATTCATAGCCTGCTGTTACACATTCTTCAATGGCCCCCATAATTTTTATTTAATAGGGATTGATCCTAAGACCTTGTTCCCTAAGTGCAATTATAAATAGCGAGTTTAACATCCATTAGAAGGGCAAAAATTTTCTGACAAACTTATGCCATATACTTATTTAAAAGTGCAATAACATTTTATTTCTTGCTTATAAATATTGTTATCATTGTCTTCGGAAGCGCTGCTCCAGGAACAAAGCTATCTGCTGTCTTATTTCGATATAAACGCTAAGTCTTGCATTCTTATTTAATTTATTTATCATTTTGGATCAAATCAATTCGCTTGTATATAAACCACGTATAATTCAGTTGTACCATTTTACGGGTAAACAGATTATTAGCCAAAAACAAGGGGAATGTACAACCATAGTTTCTTTCCAAGAAACACTGTATTTATAATCACGCGTGTCCAAGGTAAATTTCATCAAAACTTTAGCATGTAACCTCCAGATTCATCTGTCTTGAATGTTAATTCTTCAAGAGTCATATGTTTAGAGTCTTGGTATTAAGGGTTCGATATAAAAAAAATTCTTTTTACTCTTCGATAGTTGTCATGTCTGGGTCAAGTTCCGCATACCTCTACCGGATATTTCACTAAGTACTTACTATTTACACTAGATGTTGTGGAAAATGCACATGCAAATATATACAGTCATCGGGTGTGTGTATGAGGGGTTCTATGGGGCACGTGAGTTCATGCTCCCTTCCCTAAATCATGTATGTTGATGTTATAATTTTTAAAAATACTTAACTATATATGTGTGCACTTATGCTCAAAGTATTGTATGATGCGATGATTATTGGATGCACCTCTCTAAGTGAGATTCTGGGTTCTTTTGTAGAAATAGGTGCCGACAGGAGATCTACATGTCTGCTGTCATTTTTTGTGTATTAGCTAAGTGATGGTAGGCTAGAAGCATGGATTTTAGTCTCAATTTCACCTATTGTTGATTGCATTTCAATTGTGTTTTGAGATTAATTATGAGAAATTTGTACTTATGACGTGGTTTGTGTGTTCAGGGTTATCAGATCCATAATGAAATATGGAGCTTCGAAGTCTGAGTAAAATCTTCAATTGATCATCTGGGACCATATCCGAGGTTCATGGACCGAAGTTACATATGAAAGTTAGAAGAAAGTGCAGGGGCTAGAGTATAATGTACTAGTGTTTGGCATTAGGCGTGGTATTGAGCGTCGCATTAGAACATAAGTTCGTTAGAAGTTTGAGAAGTTAAGAGACTTGGAGTTTTTGGATATGACAGAAAAATACACTAATGCGTCGCAGGGTGTGTAGCAGTGCGTGACACATTTGTACAAAAGTTTGTCAGACCAGCTAAGTTCAGAGAGTTTACAACCAAGCAAAATACACTAATGCGACGCGCCCTACGTAGAACTGTGCGACACATGACGTGTAAAAGGTTTTTCAGGTTTTTCCACTTTGGCTCAAAGAGGGCAGTTTGGGTCAAGCACATTCTGACTTGGTATAAATACACTAGAAACACGTTTTTGAGAGAGCATTGGAAACCTTAAGGCACAAGGATTTATCATTGTTTCCTCAACTCAACACCCGAGTTTGGATTGAATTCATATTTTTTATTTTCTTTAACTCTATTTGGATGACTTTCTCCATGATTATGGAGTAGTTTACCTTAGGTTTTGATGGTTATGGTATTTTGATTGATATTTGTGGATTTTAACTCTAGTTATTTTGCATGAATTCGTTTATGGAGTTTTGAGTTGATTGCAATTTTGTTCACCGAATTATTTAATCGAAAGATGAATATTTTGGGTGATTATCTTTGCATTATTTTGTTTGGTTTAATTAAATATTCTTTTAAGTAATCAAAATAGCTTGTTGAATTGTTGATTAAATCAAGTTAGGAGAATATTCGAGAGATGTTTTCTTAAAAGACTAGTCCATTAACGTTCTCTTGAATACCTTCACAGTGCTTTATATTAGTTCACCTTGTAGAGTTTATATTTAATCGAGAAAGGAGTCTTGACTATACGATTGAACTGATCATCGAGTGAATTCGTGATAATCATAACAACATTAGAGTGAATTGAACAAAAGTTAGATCCTGAATAGCTTGCACCTATCCTGTCACGATCATTATTTCTTCCATTGATTATTTCTGTGTTGCTCAACTCTTGTCTTTGCGTGATCAAGTGTTAATTGCTTTTGTTTTAATAGTTAATTTTAGTTCATAATCATTTCAATCAAAGTGTTAATCATCCTGAAGAGCGTTTAAGCCAGAAATTACTTGAACAGTGTTTAAATTTAATCCCTATGGAAATGATAATTAAACTATATTATCTTTGGCTTGTGAGCATTAAAATTCATGTTTTGTTTTGCGCTCGTCACTTAGTACTTTTTTATTTCCTTGTTTGTTTGGTTTATTCTTTCAGAATTTTCACACATGATTAAATGAAATGTGTATATTAAAATTAATAGCAGTGGATAATATAGCATATAATCAATGGGTTCAACTGATCCCAATACTTTCTGCATAGAGTATAGATATAGATTTAAGAAAATTATTATTTAAAAAAAAATACATTTTGAACTTATAAATCCAAAAGTCTAATAAGTGCAATAACTAAGAACTAAAGGTTGAAACCCTAAAATTTATATAGTGGAATCATTTCATCGTAATAGTACATCCATCTTCCTAAAGTCATTAATTCGCCACTGACGGTCGTCAAGTAATAAAGTCATGAGATAGAGTGTCGAACCCACATGACTTATGATTTAACCATTAACTAGATTAAACTATCCTAATTATCCGAGCAAGAATAAAATTCAAAAATATTTGGTAACTAATAAAAACAACAATTCTACTGTATTCTTCAATTGATTCAATTTCTTAATCTAACTAGTTTACTAGATGACTGTATTATTTATATAAATAGCATGTTCTCACAGTATTATCCATATATCCACAATATATCAACCGTATATTCCTATGATATTGAATCTACCATGAAAATTACAAAAATTTTAGAAAAGAGAAAAGAATTCACCTAAAAAAATATACCCAGTTCAAATTACATCCCTCGTAAAAGAACCGATGCCCAAGTAAAAACCAATGTGGATTATTAACTAACTACAATAAAATAAAAAGCACCACTAAATAGAAGTAAAAAACACCCAAAATAATCTCCCCACTCGCGCTTAAAACTGTGCATTGTCCTTAATGCAAACTATACATAATAAGAGGGTAAAGAGACTCCCTGGTAGGCCAAACTCCAAAACATTAGCAGCTCATAGGATACTAAGACTTCTCTCGACTCTGGTCCTCTATGAGGGCGCCCTATACTTAGTTCCAACCGCCTGACTCATTTTTTCATACTTCTAATGGATTACTTTCCATGATCATACTCATAAAAAATATTTCAAAAATAACACAATAAAAAATAAACAAAAAAATAAAACTCAAAGAAAATAGTAAAACTAGGTTGAGTGCCTACAAGCGCCAATCCAATGTTGCGGCATGACGTGAACCAACATTTTCCTCCACCTCGACATATGAATTGAGACCCCAATTTCACTTCAAAGTTTCGGTTGTGCTCATGAAGTGGTGGGATAAATCTAGCTGGGCCAAGTAACCAATGTCTTTTGCACTTCTTGGGTTTTAAATGAGGTATGCAATTTCGCCTTTCTGGTACGATAAATTCAAGAATGTAAGAACCTTATTTCTCATCTGTTGATGTTTCCCAAGGCTCGAATGGCTCAATTTTCATGTAATTATCTAAATACAATATAGACAAATTCTTATAATGAGGCCCAATTCGCTCCAATTCTAAAATTGCATTGCTATTTATACCCTCATATATATATATATATGCACTAAATTATTCAAGTATAATATTATCCACTTCTTCACATGACCTTAGTGTAATTTTTTTAATATTGGCATCATCAACAGAAATACATTCAAATGGTTGGTACTCTACTTTTAGCTCCTCAATTTGGATTACAAGCTCTTTTTCAGCTTAACACAACTCATAGCTAATTTGTTAGGCTTTAGACGCATTAAACTTTTCACTCATGAATAGCAATGCCAAATTGGCCGATCTCTTGTATGAGCTTATTTCTTTCTACTATTAAGTGTCTCATCCTAATTGTAATTCCATTGTGAAGAGCCTCATAGTATTTTAATAATTTTCTCCGCATATCCATAATATGAGCATCACACTTCACATCCTCCACGTTATTGCTCATATCAAACTCATAAATATCATTAGAATCATCAAGATAAGGGGTCGGGGAGGAATAACAATACTTAGAATAATTATTCCAATAGCCACCAAAAATCGTACAAGATTAAGATGCCCACACTTAAACCATTGCTCGTCCTCGAGTAATCAAACTACACTTTATATAAAACATGACCTTTTCAACAACTCTCATAACCCATTACACCAAGAATATTTAAACAGATTAAGCACAACACTGTAACATCCTAACCTAAAGATTTGACTCAAAAGCACCACACATTATTTATAACCTGCTCACTTACTCTAACCCATAGGTCAATGACATTACCTTTCCTTCATGAATCAACTGCCCTCACACAACAATAGAGAGTAGTTCTACACACAATAGAATTTAAGAACAATTAAGAACTCAAGATAGAAAGAATTCACTCACTCTCAGAAACAACATTTATGTGCCACAAAAGACATATCATAGGCTTGCCCGTAGTGTAATACTCTACTAATTGAGCTCAGTCAGTCAAGAATCAAGTAGGATACATTTGGATATAAGAGTTAATACACCTCCCTAAGCACTTTAATAAATACATTTCATTGTTCAAAACTCCACACTTATGTCAAACAATAATTCCACCTTCACATCAATATACATTAACTCCCAACTTCTTTAAGCACAATTACATCAAGAGTCACCCCTATCAAACAATATTTTGCACAACAATACAACTTTTTTTCTTTTCTCTTTCTATTCAAATGACTCTTACTTTTTCAATAGAATGAACCTTTCTCCTTATTTCACTAGTTCCACTCAAAATCCAAACCAACCATCCCACACTTAACAGGATTATAGTCACAAAGGGGTTAACCAAGATCCATAGAAATTAGGTGGGCAAAAGATTATAACTAGCTCAACAAAGAAATGCCTATATCACTTTCAAGACTGAATAAACCACTTTCGCTTTGCAAACACGCAGGCAAGTTCTGGACATCAAATGCAATGCACTGATTAACACAAAACCTCACACACTGTAGCACATAACTCGCTCAAAATTAGACTATCACGATACTCTAGTCAAGGCTGTTAAGCAAAGTTAAGATCATATAATTTACGGCACTTATTATAAGAGTAAAAAACTAAGCCTAAGCATCACAACTAAATCACTTACTATTCTCAAGGTATAATAAAGTAAATAGATATTTCCTTAGATTCAAAACATAGCCAAGGTTTCCTACTACTCTACAAAATAAAAACTAACTACACCCGGTTCAAACAAAATCCTTGTGAAAGAGTCGTGGAAAAAGAAAACCAAGGGGGAGTTATTACACTACCTAAAAAAAATAAAATCTTTTTGTCTTTTTTTTTGACTTTCATCTCTCAAGAAACCTGTCGATGATATACATCATCGGGAAAAATAAATTTTTTTAAAATTTTTATGATTTTTCTTCAATTTTTTCTATCTCTAACTACTAAAACTAACAAAACAAAGAAAAATAAAACTAATATACATACATACATACATACAAATATCCCCTACCCCACACTTTAAGTTGTGGCATTTCCCTACGACACACAATTAAAAATCATAAGGTAGAGGAAACTTCCCTGAGTATCTAGTCGGGGTCTGAGTCGAAGTCGGGATCCATTCCTCGCCTTCAAACTAATGCACACATCCATCTAGACAATTTCTTCTCACATCCATGCATAAGGTACACCCCACACTTATCTTTCTCACTCGCCGCAGCGTTCTCTTTTGATCCCTTCACTTTCTATTCAACACTCGCAATTGGTTTTTCCTTTTGTTCCCCCTTTTCTACATCCATCTTGGAATCACAGTCTCCTCACCCACTCAAGCATGAGTTTTCTCTCGTTTATATCCAATATTGCGCTACCCGTTGCTAAGAATGGTCTTCCTAGGATAAGGAGGACCTCCTTGTTTTCCTCCATTTCACCACTATAAAGTCTATAGGAAATACGAACTCATCCACCCGAACTAAAACATCTTCCACTATCCCCTCAGGTGTTATAGCCGTTTGGTCTGCAGCTGCAAAGATATTTGCACCGACCTTATCTCTCCAATATCCTTCTCTAGTTTCCTGTAAATAGATAGTGGCATTAAGTTAATTGAGGCACCATAATCATATAATGTTTTATCAAAATGAATATTTCCTATAGAGCACGGTATAGTAAAACTCCCTGGATCTCCACGCTTTTGTGGGAGTTTCTTTTGTAATGCCGCACTACAATGCTCTGTGAGCTTGACCACTGAGGTTCTTCTTTGACATGATCTCCTTCAAGAATTTGGCATATGCAGGAATTTGTGAGAGCACTTCTTTGAATGGAAAATTTATATGAACATGTTTTTGCACATCCAAAAATCTCCCAAACTACTTGTCCAACTTTTCTCTATATAGCTTTTGAGGGAAAGGTAAATCAGGCATATGCTCGCTCTCATCATGTTCCTCCCTTCTCGACGTTTCTCCCTTATTCTTTTTCTCAGCTTTTATCTGGCCTCCCCACTTTATTTTTCAAGTTTCACATCATTTTGGATCGGGGTAGGATATTTCAACACTTGCCCACTTCTTAGAGTTATATCATTCAATGTTTCTTTGGGATTTCTCTTAGTATCAGTGGGGAGAGTTCTTGGAATGCTCTCAGATAACATTGTTGCAATCTGTCCCACTTGTCTCTCTAGGGTTCGAAAAGATGTTCCTAACTCTTTGATAGCTGATCCATGGGCATCCAACCTCTAACCTGTCTTGATAATGAAGGCCTTCATTAGATCCTCTAGACCAGGCTGAATAGGCTGTTAAGGCTAAAATTGCTGCCTCTACTGATTTTGGTTTGCTGGAGCTCCTTGTCCATGGGGTTTAGAGTTATTTTGTTTCCAAGAATTCACCGTAACTCCAAGTGAATTCCATGAAAACACGGGACTTAAAATTGTAGTTTCCCGCGGCATTCACTTCCTTAGTTGAGGCTTGACACTCATGAGTAGGGTGTACTATTCCACATATATCACAAATCTGTGTGAGGCTCATTTTGTATCAAGTCCAAGTTCAGCTTCCTTATTTCTTTAGTCATAGCATCAAGCTGTACCTGCATAGATGTATTAGCACTGATTTGCATCTTCAGATAACTCATCAAGAATTGTAACTATCTCCTCTGGATTCTTCTTCATCAACGGGCCTCCATCTGCATTACTCAATGTTCTGCGCGAGGCCGGTGTCAATCCATCCCAAAAGTCCTGGAGTTGCATCCAGAGTTCAATTCCGCTATTTTGACACTTTTGAACAATTTACTTAAATCTCTCCCATGTTTCAAAAACAGTTTCAGTATTTTTCTGGCAGAAGGTATGTATTTATCTTGTACTTTCCCATCTTACCTGAGGAGAAATATTTATCAAGAAATTTTCTGGTCATCTCCTCCCATGTTCTAATCGATCCCGTGGGCAAGCTTCGAAGACACTGCTTTGCATAATCTTTGAGTGTGAAGAGGGATGCCCTTAAGTACACTGCATCTTGTGACACACCATTGTATTAAAATATGTTCATAATCTCCTCTAAGTCCATTAGATGTGTGGTTCGATCTTCATTCATCTTTTCTTTGACGAAACAACAATTCTGAAGGGTTTGAAGCAAACCTTGCTTCAATTCAAAAATTTTAGATGCAATTGGAGGTTGTCTAACACTTGATAAGACTTGATTGTAGACCGGTCTAACATAATCGCCTAGTGATCTCCCAGGGATGGGAGCTATATCTCAAAACTGGTCTACACCCAAGGGTTGATTTTGAGCAATTCACCGGCCCCTCTCTTCTTCATAGATAATCTGTGCATCTCTGATAGCTTCTTCCTTATCATCTCGTGCAACTTGTTCTCTTTGTTGGGATTATTCTCTTTCAATCAAATCTACATTATCATCACGTTTCCATCCATAAGTTCTTTGGTTGAGGATTGCCCGACCTTTTCTGATGTCTTAGTGGGATGTCTTTCCTTTCTCAATTGTCGCAGTTGTTTTTCACTTTATGGCTCGTATGGTAACACTTCCTTCGCAGAAGCTCAAGTCATGCACCAATCTTAAACTTTAACTTGAGCACAGTCAAAGAACACCAACCGTAAAAAGAGAAAAAAATAAATAGAAAAATTCTTGAATTAGCACTACAAACTATTTCAAACACTATTGATTGCCAATCTCCGGCAATGGTGAAAAAATTTGACGAGCTCGAAACACATTTAAATTATGCTCGCTAATCAAATGTATTATAGTATAATATAGTATCCACATAGATTGGGTTTAAACATTTTTCTTGTAGTTTCTAGCTTGATCTCTATCCATGATGATCAACAATTGAGATTTATTATAACGACCTGATCGATCATTTTGAGAGTTGTAGCCTTGTTCCCCCATTTCTTGATCATTTTGTACTTTACAACTGCTATGTGACTTTCTGGGGCAATTGGTTCGGGCCTAGAGAGGTTTCGAAATGAGTTGAGACACTTAGTCTCTTAGTTTAAAACTTAAGTTGAAATAGTTGACCGGATGTTGACTTATGTGTAAGCGAGTCCGGAATGGAGTTTCGATGGTTACGTTAGCTCCGCTGGTGTTTTAGACTTAGGAACGTGTCCGGATTGTGATTTAGAGATCCGTAGTGGAGTTAGGCTTGAAATAATGAAAGATTGGTTTAGGAAAGTTTGACCGGGAGAGGACTTTTTGATATCGGGGTCGGGCAATTTCGGAAGTTGAAAAAGGTCCGTAATGTCAGTTGTGACATGTGTGAAAGATTTGGTGTCAATCAGACGTGATTTGATAGGTTTTAGCGTCGTTTGTGGAATTTGAAATTTCCTTAGTTTTAATAGGCTGGAATTGGGGTGCGATTTGTGTTTTTGAAGTTTTTTGATGTGATTTAAGGCCTGGACTAAGTTAGTATCGTGTTTTTAGACTTTTTAGTATGTTTGGTTGAGGTCCCGAGGGCCATAGGTGTATTCCGGATGGTTAATGGATCAAAAGTTGAAGTTGAGTGATTGCTGAAGTCCGGGCTCTACTTGTGTAACCGCACATGCAGAGCTTTGATCGCAGGTACGAGCTCGCATGTGCGGACTAAAAGGCGCATGTATGAGTTTGGAGGGGGTGAGTGCAGGTGGCCGCATAAGCGAGGGAGTTGCTGCACCTGCATGACCGCAGAAGCGGAGTCGGGCAAGGGAGCTGGGATCGCAAAAGCGTCTTGGAGGCTCGCAGAAGCGAGTCCGCATAATTGGAGTTAGGGGATGCAGGAGTGGAATAAGCCGCAGATGCGAGTGAGTGTTCACTTCTGCGACACTGCAGAAGCGGTTAAGTTTCCGCAGAAGCGGAAGTGCTGGAGAGAACACTTAAGTACAAGGGTTCGCGATTATGCTTCATTTAAACATTTTGAGCTCAGGGCTTGATTGTGAGGATATTTATGGGATTGGGCTGCACGCCGCAACATGTTCCATTGATATTTTCCATGATTGGCTTGTTGTAGTGCTTGGGTTGAAGTAGCCCCTCCGGAGTCTGTACACACCCCTAGTGAGCGCACGTACCTACTAAGTGCGAGTGTTGAGTTCTGATTGATTGAGAAGAATGAGTGACCGGGAGGAAAGAGTGATTGTGAGGTTGGAGTGAACGGGAGGACTGAGTGCATGTTTCTCTGAGAGGATGCATTGACTTCATTATTGTTGCACTTCAGCTGTCATATATCACTGTTATGAAAATTTCTAAGAGATATTATCTTCTGTTTCAGTTGAACTTGACATGAATAAACTCTTTTGGCTTTAACTGTCGAACATGAAGCATGCCTACCTTCCTATGATGACTTATTACAGTAATTGAACATTAATTGTGAAGCTCGTCACTACTTTCAATTCTTTATTTAGTCTTGTTACTTACTGAGTTTGTTGTACTCATGCTACACCTTCGTGTGCAGATCCAGGTGTCTCCGGATATGGTGGGTGTTGATTTCATCGCATAGTTGATCATTTGGGAGATTCCTAGGTAGCTTCCCTATGTTTCAGAGACCTTGTCTATCCTTCCCTATCTTCCCGCTTATTGTATTTAGTTTCAGACGATTATAGACAATGTCTTTTTTTTCCAAACTTGTGATGCATAGATGCTCATGTACTCTTTGACATCCCAATATTTGGGAACTTTCGCGTTGAGTTTTGGGCTCTATCCATGTTTATGAGAAATTATTATTACTTAAACTAAATTAATCCATTTTCTGTTAAAAGTGTTGGGACTATTTCGTAATGTCGGCTTCCTTAGTACCACGTTAGGCGCCATCACGACATGTTAGGATTTTGGGTCGTGACAAGTTGGTATCAGAGCCAATGTTACATAGGGTTCACGAGTCATGAGCATGGTTAGTATAGTCCTGTGGATCGGTACAGAGACATATGTACTTATATTCGAGAGGCTGTCAAACCCTTAGAAAAGTTCACATTCTTGTATTCTTGTCGTGCGGATTTGTTAATTTCGGTAACTAAACTTCAGTATTCTATTCTCTCACTGATGATGAGGAAACGTGCTACTGGACAGGATGGACATCCGCTAGTACCACCAGCTAGGTCCACGAGAGGCCGAGGTCGTGGTAGGGGCCACTTTAGGGGTAGAGGTGCAGCTCGTACAACAACTAGGGTGGTACCTGCTACTCCACTAGTCGCTCCAGCTCAGGAGCAGGTACCAGATACGGTTGAGCCAGTGGGGACAACTCAAGTACCAGCTGTGCCCATCGTGATTCTAGGACTTCCAGAGGCTTTGGCTCAAATTCTGACTATGTGCACCAGCCTTGCTTAGGCGGTCTCTATTTCGGCCGCAGTAGCCACTTCTCAGGCTGGGGGAGGTACTCAAACTCCCGCCGCCCGTACTCTAGAGCAGGTGATCTAGGGACTCCAGACACCAGGTGTACTACTAGCCCAGCCGGTTGTAGCTGCTCAGGCCTAGGTGGTCCCCGTTATGATTGATGATGAGCAAAGGAGACTTGAGAAATTTTGGAGGCTTCAGCCTCCATCATTTAGCGGTGCCGATTTAGAGGATGCTCAGGGCTTCTTGAATAAGTGCTAGAGGATTCTTCGCATGACTGGTATTCTGGAGATCAGTGGAGTCTCATTTATTACTTTTCAGTTCACTTGGACCACCTTCAGATGGTGGGAGGCTTATGAGAGGCGCAGGCCGGTCGGTGCAGTACCACTTACATGGCAAGAGTTCTTTGCTCTTTTCTTGGAGAAGTTCTTGCCGCAGTATTGCAGGGAGGAGCTATGCAGACAATTTGAGAAATTACGACAGGAGGGCATGTTTGTGATGCAGTACGAGATGAGGTTTTCTGAGTTGGCTCGTCATGCAGTTTGGTTGGTTTCTATTGTAGGGAAAGGATTATGAGGTTCATTGGTGGCATTATAATATCAACTGTGGTTGCGTATGACTCGGGAAAGGGTGTCTGGTGCTACTTTTGACGAGGTGGTTGACATTTCTCAGTAGATAGAGATGGTACGTAACTATGAGCGTGGAGAGAGAGGGAGGCCAGGAGGCCTCGTGGATTGGGTGGTTTCACGGTGTTCCTTCTGGGGGTCAGTTCTACCACGTTAGGGGTCGTCCTTATAGGCACGCTCAGACGACTTGTCCATTTCACCGTGGTGCATCATCCAACCATGGTTCATACAGTACTCATCTGGGTTAGTCATCTCTCAGCGCCCTTCCAGCCCAGAGTTCGTCCCGCGCTCCATCGACTTAGGGTTCATCTATGCCGGGTCCTTCTAGCAGTTATCTCTGTGCCTGAGGCTCCCTTTAGTCCCCACCACTAGCACCGAGAAGTTGCTTTGAGTAAGGGGAGTTTGGTCATATGTGGAAGTAGTGTCCTTGTCTCCCGGGAGGTCCAGTGCAGCAGAGGAGTCAGGCGGCGACTTCAGCACCAATTACTTCACCACCCGCCCAGCCAGCTCAATGTCATGACCCAAAATCCACTATAGGTTGTGATGGTGCCTAACGTCGTCATTAGGCAAGCCGATGTTGATTTATAAATTTTATTCATACATTTTATTACTTTGAAATTACTAATTCCTAATAATTTAATAGTATAAAATAGAATTTACAAAGTAAATGATGATAATTACATGATTTATGATAATAACAACTAGAAGGAACTCCCAAAACCCGGTGTCACAAGTACATGAGCATTTTTTAAGAATTACAATAGTAATACAACATCTGCCTAGAATGTAGATAAGACAGGATGGAATAAATAGTACAATGGGGACTCGGTGGGCTGCGATGCGTAGTCTGAATTGCATCTCACATAAGGTCTCCTCAACAGGTGCGCCTACGCGCCAAGATGATCACCAAAAGAGCTATCAGATCCTGCACAATTAGTGCAGAAGTGCAGCATGAGTACATAAATCAACGCGTACCCAGTAAGTATCTAGACTAACCCCGGAGAAGCAGTGACAAGGGGTCGACATCGACACTTACTAGAGGTCTAACTGAATAAAAAATATGAGAATTTTCTAACAAATATGAAGTGCATATCAATAGTGGAGTAAATCTGTAATATCATAATATTCCAATCATCCCTTTTAAAGCATAAATCTCTCGATCTTGTATCCTACCTCAATACCTCAGAAAGTTCCAAGTATCAATATCAAATCAATAAGAAGTACCATAAAAAGCCGGGCATCAGTGGAAGGTTTATCTTGTGAATATTCGAACTACTAGCGATAGCGCACGGTTCTACCGAGGTCGTTCGGCCCGATCCAGAATAATGTGTACATTGCCGAGGGTTGAGCGGCGCGAATCATAGTTGCATATATATACTGCCGAGGCGTTCGACCCTCTCCACAAGAAAGGAAGGAAGTTTCCGAATCACAAAATACGTGTTTACAATACAGCACATGAGCACAAAGTGAATATAACCTTTTACCTTTTCTCAATTTTCTTGCCAACAACTCAAGTGATAGGGCTGGGCCTAAGATATATTAAATTTCTAACTTAAGTTAAATCATATTTTCAATTAATTAAGTCAAGAGAATAAATTCAAGTAATTCAAATATTGCATGATAAAATCCTAGGTCTACCCGGACATAAACATGCTTTAGCTACGTACAAACTCTCATCACCTCGTGCATACGTAGCACCAACAACTAGTAGCACATAACAACTAATATCACCTAGAGGGTAGTTTCCCCTTCATAGGGTTAAACAAGAGACTTACCTTTCTTTGAAGTTCCATAACGGGATCCAACGCCTCTCTAACACCTCAACTCCAAGCCAAATATTTCGAATTTAATCAAACCATGTGCAAACTAATGAAAATAAACTCTAAATACTCATAAAAGGTCAATTCATAACAATTCCCAACTCCGCTCGAAAAGTCAATAAAGTAAACCCTCGGGCCCATGTGCCCGGATTTAAAATATTTTCGAAAATAAACTTTACCCATAACATTACGAACTCAAATATATAATTATTCCAATTCCATGTCCAATCTCGTGGTCAAATCCCAAAATTATCAAATTCTAGGTTTTCTTCGAAATGCCAAATTTCTACCAATTTTCATGTTTAAATCTATATATAAACCATGTGTTTAACTCACAAAGTGAAGAAATCACTTACCCCAAAATAGATGATGAGAATGGAACTCCAAAAGTTCTCCAAAATCGTCTCCCATGGAAGAAATGAAGTGAAAATGAGCCAAACACCCTTTAAAAAAATGCTGCCCAGCTCGACCTTCATCGCGAACGCGACACTTCCCTCGCGTTCGCGAAGCTTAACAAACTCAGGACCCAAACTCTTCTTCACAAATGCGATGCTGCACCAGGCTGCTCTACCATGAACGCGAAGACCCATCTCCCTAGGCCAGCTTTTCCCTTTCGTGAACGCGATGCCCCGACAGCGAACGCGTAGCTTTGCTCCTCAAACCTTCGCTAACGCATGCCCTCAATCGCGAACGTGAAGCATAAATGCCCAACAGAAAAAAATCCTTCCTCGCAAATGCGATTACCCCTATGCGTTAGCGATTAAGAACACCAAAACCAGCAACATCAACTGCCAAACATGGAGAAATGTTCCGAAACCATCCCGAAACACACCCGAGGCCCCCGGGACCCCGTTCAATCATACCAACCAGTCCCAATACATGACTCAAACCTGCTCGAGGCCTCAAACCACATCAAGAAACATCAAAACCACGATTTGACGATCGAAACCGTTCTTTAATCTTTCAAACTTCCAAACTTCGACGAACCTATCTGAATCATATCAAAACATTCTGGAATGACGCCAAACTTTGCGTGCAAGTCATAAATTACGATACAAATCTATTTCAAGGCTCGGAACCCCAAACGGGTATCGATTACACCAAATTCGACCTCAAACCAAACTTAAGAAATTCTTAAACCTTCAAAATTCCAACTTTCCATAATAAGCGCCGAAATGCTCCCGGGTAATCCAATACTCGATCCGAACATACACCCTCTTCCGAAATAATCATACAAACCTATTGGTTTAAATCCTAATTCCGAGGTCGTTTACTCAAAAGTCAAATTTTAGTCAATTTTCCAACTTAAAGTTTCTGAAATTAGAAGTTTTCTTTCCAAATCAACTCCAAACTTCTCAAAATTCAATTTCCACCACACGTACAAGTTATAGTACCTGAAGTGTAGCTTCTCATGGCCTCAAGCCACGGAACGATGTGCCAGAGCTCAAAATGACCGGTCCGGTCATTATACTCGGGGTGGGGCTCAGTCTACTAGGGGTCGCCGGAGAGGGGATGCTGATCAGGTGGAGGCCAAGCCCGATTCTATTCTTTTCATGCTAGGCCAAATATTGTTTCTTCCGATGCAGTGATCACAAGTATTGTCTGAATATGTCATATAGATGCCTCTGTATTATTTGACCCTGGTTCCACTTATTCGTATGTATCATCATATTCTGCTCATTATCGGTTGTATGTAGTGGCTATTGGGGGATTGGAGACTAGAGTTGATCTCTTATTGCTTAGTGTGGTGCACTTTGACGTGATCTTGGGTATGGATTGGTTGTCTCCATGTCATGCTGTTCTGGATTGTCACGCTAAGACCATGACGTTGGCGATGCCGGGGTTGCCAAGGATTGAGTGAATAGGTTCTCTGGACTAAGTTCCCAGCTGAGTGATTTTATATTTGAAGGCCCAAATGGATGGTTGGGAAGGGTTGCCTATCTTATTTGGCCTTTGTGAGGGATTTGGTGCTGATACCCCTACTATTGATTTTGTTCTGGTGGTGCGAGATTTCCCCGGTGTCTTTCCTATAGACCTTCCGGGCATGCCGCCCGACAGGGATATTGACTTGGTGCCGGGCACTCACTCCATTTATATTTCGCCATATCATATGGCATCGGCTGAGTTGAAGGAATTGAATGAGCATCTTCAGAAACTTTTTGATAAGGGGTTATTAGGCCTAGTGTGTCGCCTTGGTGTGCACCAGCTCTATTTGTGAAGAAAAAGGATGGTACTATGCAGATGTGCAGTGATTACAGGCAGATGAACAAAGTTACAATCAAGAACAAGTATCCTTTGCCGTGCATTGATGATTTATTTGACCAACTTTAGGGTGCTAGGTGTTCCCTAAGATTGACTTGAGGTCTGGGTATCACCAGTTAAAGATTCGGGACTCAGATATTCTAAAGACAACATTCAAGACCCGTTATGGCCATTATGAGTTCCTCGTGATGTCTTTTGGGTTGACCAACACCCCAACAGTATTCATGCATCTGATGAATAATGTATTTCAGCCTTATCTTGACTTGTTTGTCATAGTGTTCATTGATGATATCCGGGTGTACTCTCGTAGCTAGGAGAAGCATGCCCAAAATTTGAGGATTGTGTTGCAGCTGTTGAGGGAAGAGAAGCTTTATTCCATGTACTCTAAATGTGAGTTTTGGCTTAGTGTAGTGGCATTCTTGGGGAACGTGGTGTCCAGTGAGGGGATTCAGGTGGATCTGAAGAAGATAGAGGCGGTGCAGAGTTGGACCAGACCGTCCTCAACTACAGAGATTCAGAGCTTTCTCGGCTTGGCCGGTTATTATTGTCGCTTATGGAGAGTTTCTCATCTATTGCATCGCCTTTGACCAAGTTAACCCAGAAGGGTGCTATTTTCAGGTGGTCGGATGAGTGTGAGGAGATCTTTCAGAAGCTCAAGACTGCCTTGACCACAACTCTAGTTCTAGTTTTGCCTTTAGCTTCAGGCTCATATATAGTGTATTATGATGCCTCTCGAATTGGTATTGGGTGTGTCATAATGCAGGGAGGTATAGTGATCACTTATTCTTCCTGTCAGTTGAAGCCCCATGAGAAGAACTACCCTGTCCACGATTTGGAGTTGGCTTCCATCTTTCACACATTAAAGATTTGGAGGCGTTATCTCTACGGTGTGTCTTATGTGGTGTTTATAGATCATCGGAGTATCAAGTACTTGTTTAAATAGAAGGATCTAAATTTGAGGCAACAGAGATGGTTGGACCTACTAAAGGATTGTGATATCACTATTCTGTATCATCTCGGGAATGCCAATGTGGTGCCAATGCCTTGAGTAGAAAAGCGGTGAGTATGGACAGCCTTGCATTCATTCATGTTGGTGAGAGACCTCTTGCAGTTGATGTTCAGCCCTTGGGCAACCAGTTCGTGAGATTAGATATTTCGGAGCCCAATCGGGTTCTAGCTTTTGTGGTTTCTCGGTCTTCCTTATATGATCGCATCAGAGAGTGCCAATATGATGTTCCTCATTTGCTTTTCCTTAAGGACACAGTTCAGTACGGTGATGCCAGAGATGTTACTACTGGGGATGATGGGGTATTGAGGATGCAGGGTCAGATTTTTATGCCTAATGTGGATGGGCTACATGTGTTGATTCTTGAGGAGGCCCACAGTTTGTGGTATTCCATTCATCCAGGTGCCGCAAAGATGTACCAGGACTGAGGCATCATTATTGGTGGAGAAGAATGAAGAAGGATATATTGGGGTTTGTAGCTCGGTGCCTCAACTGTCAGTAGGTAAAGTATGAGCATCAGAGACCGGGTGGATTGTTTCAGAGGATATCCATTCAAAAGTGGAAATGGGAGCATATCACCATGGATTTTTTAGTTGGACTCCTACAGATTTTGACAAAGTTTGATGTTATTTGGGTGATTGTTGATCGGCTGACCAAGTCCGCTCACTTCATTCCAATTGGTACTACTTACACTTCAGAGCGGTTGGGAAGAAGGTTCTGCTTAAGGTTTCACCCATGAAGGGTGTTATGAGGTTCGGGAAGAAGGGCAAGTTTATCCCTCGGTATATTGGGCCGTTTTAGGTACTTCAGAGGATGGGAGACGTGGCTTAAGAGCTTTCCTTGCCACCTGGTTTGTCGAGTATGCATCCAGTGTTTCATGTTTCTATGCTTTGGAAGTATGCCGGCGATCCATCTCATGTATTGGATTTCAGCACAGTTCAGTTGGATGGTGATTTTACTTATGATGTGGAGCCGGTGGCCATCTTGGATCGGCATGTTCGAAAATTGAGGAGGCTACTTGGGAGACCGAGCGGGAGATGCGGAGCAGATATCCATACCTATTTGAGACTTCAGGTATGTTTATAGACCCGTTCGAGGATTAATGTTTGTTTAAGAAGGGGAGGATCTAATGACCCGACGGGTCGTTTTGAGAGTTGTAGCTCCATTCTCCCATTTACTTCTCATTTTGTACTTTACAACTACTATGTGACTTGTAGGGGTAGTCGTTTTGGGTCCGGAGAGATTTAAGAATGAATTGAGATACTTAGTCTTAAGGTTGAGAACATAAGTTGAAATGGTTAACCGGATGTTGACTTATGTGTAAACGACTCTTGAATTCGGTTTCGATGGCTTCGTTAGCTCGTTGGGTGATTTCGGACTTAGGAGTCCAGATTGTAATTTGGAGGTCCGTAGTGGAATTAGGCTTGAAATGGCAAAATATTAGTTTTTGGAAAAGTTTGAACGGGAGTGGACTTTTTGATGTCGGGGTCAGGTTCCGATTCTGGAAGTTGTCCATAATGTCATTTGTGACTTGTGTGCAAAATTTGGGGTCAATCGGACGTGATTTGATAGGTTTCGACATCATTTGTAGAAGCTGGAATTTCCTTAGTTTCAATAGGCTTGAATTGGGGTGCAATTAGTATTTTTGAAGTTGTTTGATGTTATTTGAGGCCTCGACTAAGTTCGTATCGTGTTCTTAGACTTGTTGGTATATTTGGTTGAGGTCTCGGGGGCCTCGAGTTGATTCCGGATAGTTAATGGATCAAAAGTTGAAGATGAGCGATTGTTGAAGTCTGGGCTTTGCTGGTGTAGCCGCACCTACAGAGCTTTGATCGCAGGTGCGGACTGGAAGGCGCATGTGCGAGTTTGGAGGGGTGAGTGCAGGTGGCCGAGTGCGAGGGAATGGCCGCACCTACGTGACCGCAGATGCGGCATGGAACTGCAGAAGTGGAGTTTGGCAAGGGAGCTGGGACCGCAAAAATGGCTTGGAGGCTCGCAGAAGCGAGTCCGCATAAGCGGAGTGAGGGGATGCCCAGGAGCGGAAGAAGCCGCAGATGTGGTGAGTGGTGTCTTTTGCGACGCCGCAGAAGGGGTTAAGTTTTCGCAGAAGCGGGGGTGCTGGATCGAACACTTAAATACAAGGGTTCGTGATTTTGCTTTATTTTAAACGTTTTGAGCTCGATTTTTGTATTTTGCTTAATAGCTTAGCATGTTCTTATGGAGTTGATTCCTTTATCCCGTATTGATTATATCGAATTGTTTATGGCTAGATTCGAGGTAACTAACCGTTCTAAATCTGGTTCTAAGGGTACGAAACCCAGTATTTGGTGTCATGTGTTTGGTTTTGAGGTGACGCACCGTGTGGACGTGCACTGTAAGAATTGTGACTTGGTAAATTTCATGGAACTGTGTAGTCGAATAATCTCATGTTGGTCAATTTCATGGAACCGGTCAATTTTATGGAGGGTACAATGCAGTCTCGCTTTCTGTTGGTAGTAGGTGTTTATGACTAACCGTTGTGTTCTTTCATTGTTGATCACCTTATTGTCTTGTTGTTTTTTTTCTGCTTTTATATGGATTTTTGGTATTGTCACTTCTTGTCCATATTCTCATTAATGTGTTGATTATGCTGTCCTGAGCCGAGGGTCTATTGGAAAGAACCTCTCTATCCTCACAAGGTAGGGGTATGGTTTCGTACACACTACCCTCCCCGGACCCCAAGGTGTGGGATAGTACTGGGTATGTTGTTGTTGTGTAGTCGAATAGTCTGCTGTTATCCATGCATTCTCCACGTATTAGAGAAATTGAATCGCAAATCATGTCAGAAATCATGTTTAGACCATGTGTTGACACTATAGGGACCCACAGAGGTCGTGTACATATTGAATTATCTGCTAAATTGATGTTTTGTACTCATTCACAGTTTTACTTGCATATTACATCTCAGTGTCTACTGTTCATTATTGATGCATTATATTTTTACTGTTTGATCAACTTATCCTGATTTCTGAGAGCCCGAGAGACTGGAGAGGTTGATGACCGAGTGAGGCCGAGAGCCTGATTGTGAGGATATTTATGGGATCGGGCTGCACGCCGCAACATGTTTCATTGAAATATACCATGATTGGCTTGTTATAGAGCTTGGGCTAAAGGAGCCCCTCCGGTGTCTTTACACACCCCAGTGAGCGCATGTACCTACTGAGTGCGGGTGCCGAGTACCGAGTGCTGAGCGATTGAGAGGAATGAGTAACTGTGTGGAAAGGGTGATTGTAAGGTCGGAGTGAATGGGATGACTGAGTGACTGATGCTCTCAGAGGATGCATTGACTTCATTATTGTTGCACTTCAGCTGTCATCTATCACTATCATGAAAATTTCTAAGAGATATTATCTTCTGTTTCAGTTGAACTTGACATGAATGAACTCTTTTGGCTTTAACTGTCGAACGTGAAGCACGCCTACCTTCCTATGATGACTCATTACAGTAATTGAACATTAATTGTGAAGCTCGTCACTACTTTCAATACTTTATTTAGTCTTGTTACTTACTGAGTTGGTTGTACTCACGCTACACCCTGCACTTCATGTGCAGATCCAAGTGTTTCCTGACACGGTGGGTGTTGATTTCGTCACATAGTTGATCATTTTGGAGATTCCAAGGTAGCTGCCTGACGTTTCACAGACCTTGTCTCCTTCCCTATCTTCTCACTTATTGTATTTAGTTTCAGGCGATAAGAGACAGTGTTTTTTTTCCAGACTTATGATTCATAGATGCTCATGTACTCTGTGACACCCCGTTTATGAGAACTATATTTATTTAAATTTCTTTAATATTTGTTGGGACTATTTCGTTATGTCGGCTTGCCTAGTACCATGTTAGGCGCCATCCCAACAGGTTAGGATTTTTGTTTGTGACATTTATATGATTTCTAACTAAAATTAACTAAGAATCTAAAGCTATTGACTAATGACAATCGCAACAAAGGTAAGCAAGGAAGTTATCAATGGAGAATATAGGGTTTTGATGGGACAAGTGCAAGATATATTGTTTGGGATCTGACTCTAGGTAATTCACTTCTAATGTTTAGGTGAGTTTTGCGAATTCACTCAATTATTAGTTCAAACATTCAGCAAAAACACCTCTCTCGATTAAGTCTTAACCTCACGAGATGAACTAATTTAAGCACGTGAAGATATGCAAGAGTGCATAGTAGATTGGTCTTTAAGAACACCTCTTTCAATTATTCTCCTAACTAGGTTTAATCAATGATTCAACTAGCCTCTTTCAATTACTTAGAATAATCTATGAACTCAACCAGCAATATAATGCAAAGATATCACAAGTTATGCCTCTCTCGATTACATGAACTAGCGAGTATAGATCTAATAATTAAAAAATTCAAAAATACTTCAATACATAAAACTAGAGTTATAATCCACAAACAATCATCAATACTACAAATCCATCGAACCCTAAAGAGAACTACTCCATAGATATGGAGTAATTCATCACAAATATAGTTAAAGTAATGGAAAACATAAATTCAATCCAAACTCGTGTATTGAGTGAGGAAGGAATGATGAAATCCTTATCGTCACACCCCGAACTGGGGGGGGGGGACCAGCACCCGGTGCCTCACCTATCCTTGCGTACCAACTTGTGACTAAGGGACTTTGAACATATAATGTCATACCTTGGCCATGGGCCACATTGGAAGGCAACTTGCGAACGCTGACTAAACATCAATATAAAGCTAGTCCGACAATGCCGTCATAACTATTGCATCTGACAAACCAACAAAATATACATACAAGGCCTACAGGTCCAACATACTGCACTAACTGACATGATATGTCTACAAGCCTCTACTGATGGATGTACTATGATCGAAACAGAGCCCCGACCTACCCATAATATATATATATATATATATATATATATATATATATATACACACACACACACACAAGATGTACATAAAACTCTAGACTCGACAACTCTGAAGGACGTGGAGCTTATCGATAAAGCTGAACTCGGGCAACACCTATTGAGGAGGTCTACCCGTCTGTCCGTCTGAACCTGCACGCATGAAATGCGGTGTCTCCAGAAAAAAAAAATATATATATATACACACACACACACATATATATATATACACACACACACACATATATATACACAAGATGTACATAAAACTCTAGACTCGACAACTCTGAAGGACGTGGAGCTTACCGATAAAGCTAAACTCGGGCAACACCTACTGAGGAGGTCTACCCGTCTGTCCGTCTGAACCTGCACGCCTGAAATGCGGTGTCCCCAAAAAAAGGGACGTCAGTACGAAATAATGTACTGAGTATGTAAGGCAACAAAATAACTGAAAGCTGAAACTGAATTGATAATATAATAAATGGGAGTAAAAAATAATCTAAAGATATGCTTACCTGCTGATACTGACTCAACTCCCTCAATATAGTAAGTAAAATAGATGTCCGGCCTTAGAAGGCTTGATATATATATATATATATATGTATATAACTGCTCTGCCGTAGTAGGCTCGCTCATAGGCGCTCGACCATACTAGGCTTTGTATCTCTGCCAACTGGGCTCGCTCCTAGGAGCTCGGCCACAGTAGGCTCGGTATATAACTTACCATCTGATCTGAGATTTCCCAATAGGGGCTGCCCACCGATTATAGCTCGATGGTGGTAAAAATACTGTAATACTATAATACTGTATATATAGACTCTCTACTCTCTTGGCTGGAAGAAAATAATACTCAATCGAATATAAAGTTCCGATAAGGGAGAATACTGTAACATAAGAGACTAGGATAATGTATATGAATTCGGGAGTATGAACTTTTCTTTATGCCTCGTTATCAAATATATGTAATTACGAGATCATGCCAAAATGAAGGAAAGACTTTGCCTTAACATACCTGGAGTAGGGAAAAATTTGTATGATATTCTTGATAAAGTTTGCACCGTACTCCCTTAGAATGGCCAAATCTCACGTTGCTTAAGATGCTAAGAAATCTCGTTGGAAATTTTGTTTCAAGAATTCTTGTTGAAATCTCATTGGATTGATGTTGCTAATGTTAGAATCCTTGTAGGAATTGTTTGAAGACGTTATGAATTCCTTTCATATATTCTCACATATGTTTTCCAATCTTTGTAATAGGAAGAACACTATAATATTACGTACTTGCATATCTTAAGGCCAAATGAAGCCAAAATGCCAAACTTCTAAGTATGAGTTTACACGTAAGTGTCTTTTGTATAGCACCTTAGTTGATCACCTTTCAATCTAGGTTTATGAGTCACTTAATTTTTTTTGGGGG